>JAUKPP010054171.1:0-16684 GCA_032273245.1 Phyllaplysia taylori | reverse complement strand
CTCTCTCTCTCTCTCTCTCTCTCTCTCTCTCTCTTTCTCTCTCTCTCTCTCTCTTTCTCTCTCTCTCTCTCTCTCTCCTTCCTTTCATCTCTCTGTCCCTGTCTTTTCCTTCTCTCTTTTCTCTCTTTCTCCTCTCTCTTCTTTCGTTCATCCATTCATGGATGATGGTTAGTTTAAAGGTTTCTTCATGTGTCATTTTCCTGACCAGGGTTAGAGTTTGAATAGGGGTTGGGTTGGTGCCCAGTTGATGGTTCTTTGTCCTTTGTTGTTTGTCAACTCTCTTTCCTCTGTTCTATTATTTTCAGAAGAACTGTCGCGTATGGGCAGTGTCCAATCAGACAGCAGCGGATTCGGTGACGCAGACCCAGCCGCAGAGGCCAGCAACCAGGATGTTGAACAAACAAAGGTGAGATTGCTGCAGCTGATAATTGGCAGTAAAACATATGCCTTTTTAGAAAACACAGATGGAATTACCCTCAGGAAAACTTAGGACCACTTCAGTGGAAACAAGAGGTTAGGCTACCAGAAAGCTGATGTCTCTACTGATAATTTTTTCAGGACTAACATACTAATTTGGTGTTGAAGTTTTACTGTCTTCTCTGACTGTGTAATGGTTTTAATCCTTTCACTCCTTGTGGTGTTTAACCAAAGAATTATACCGGCATTACATGCTTTTATGTATTCTTAGTTAGATTGTAATGACGGGTACCTTTACATAATGGAAAAATATTTCAAACTTTTATACCTAAAGCAAGTTGATATTACTAGTACTTCTTTTTTTCTTCAGTGGGTCTTCCTTTTCAAATTTTGTTGTCACTTGTATAGTTACGTGACCTTCCAGCGTCCATGCAATGTTGTTACGCTTCCATCGACAAAAAGAAAAGATATTTTTTCCAAAGGCTTTGTGTAACCCGACATTTGTGTTGTCAGATGGGACTCATGGGGTCGAGCTCAGAGAGTGGTGGCACCCTGGCCAGCAGCGCTACCACAGCCGTGTATAGAGGTGGAGCTGAGCGCGGAGAGATTGCTACACAGACGTCTGTCGATATAGATATGGTGAGTTTGCCTGTGTGTCTCTATGTGTTTGTTTTTATGTGTGTGTCTCTGAGTGTTTGCATTAATGTGTGTATGTGTAAGCAGGGTGGTTGAAGCTCTGGTGTGGTCTCTTCCTTCTTTCTATCCATCGCTGTTTTCCTTATCAACTTCCATGCACTAAAATTGTTTTAGGAACTACTAGACTTCAATACAACAACCCTTTTTAGCTCATTTTCCTTTTGATAGCAGGCATTTGATTTCATCTTGCAACTCTTAGAATAATTTAGAGAGTTTGCAAAAAAATGCTTAGTGTTTCTGTTTCTTGGACTGAGTATTTTTAGATCATTGAGATAGTTCTGTCATTGATGAGAAAACAGAAATGTGTTGTTGAGGGAGGGATTTGTTCAGAGAGGAATCTGATGTTTTGGTCAGTTTTTAAAGTTGCCTTGATGAGTCTATATATATATGTCCTTCAACTACATGCCAATGTTTAATTTGTTATATTCAGAAATTATGAGAGAAAATCTTGTTCCAGACTTTGTGAACAGGTGGCTGGCAGGCAATCTGGTGTTATCATCTCTTTCCTTGTGTTGCTATTGTCCTAATCTACTTCCCGGCACTGAACTAACGTTTCAATGTTGACAATGCTCTTAAACCCCAAACACACACAAAACAAAATTTTGTTTCGGATCTGAAATTATTTATATTTTAGCCACACTTGTTTTAAAACGTGTTTTCCATCCAGATTGGCCAAAATTCAGCAAATGGAACAAATTCATCTCCTTCTGCCAAAACAAGTGTAGACAACTCTGGCAAGCCAGTCCGTTATGTCAGCATGTGTTACATCCCTTCGCTCAATACCCAAGACGCAGATGATATCGGCCTGCGGTACAGAGTCCGTCCAGCAGAACGCTATGAGGGACCACCTGGGTCGCCGCACAGGCCCCGGGGTTTCAGCGTGCCCAACACAGGTTACTATATGGGCGACATTGATCCTGCCACATACTTCAGGGCTCAGGGTGGGACCGGGGTCAGATCAATTGAACCTTCTCTTGCGTTTGATCACTCTGTGACAGCGTATGATCCCAGACTTCCACGATATGAGGACCATGTTGGTTCATATATGCATCCACAAAATGTTGGAAGTCCATATTATGAAAACCACCAGGGTCTTTCTCGGCATCGAGGTATTTATCAGACACATGTCAACCAATTTCAGAACAGGAATGATCCAGGATATTTTCCAAGAGCTGATGGTAGCCCAGGAAAAGTTTTTACGTCTCCTATGTATAGCCACACACTACACACGGCAGGATCACGGCACATCTCACAGGTATCCTATCGCGTCCGCCCAGTCCGCATGCGGAGTATGAGCGGATATTCTGACGATGGCCTCGACCGAGACACCCGGAACGACGTGCCCTTGTCTGAGGAGTTAGCTCAAGCAACAAATGTGAAACAGAAAGATATTTCAGGGTCCTCGGAGGCTCCGAGAACAAGTGAATCTTCCTCTGGCCCAACCCCTCCTTCAAGCTCAACCACACAGGTCAGCACGATCAACATCCCACCCAGCCCTGTCGTTCGCAACCCGTCTGCTGCTCTCCCCACCACAACACCCCGGCGCCAGAGGCCAGGGGAGCGATTTCAGTTTCCGCCTTTGGCAGGCAACTTGTCTGGATTGGAAGCCAGCAACCAACAGCAGCACAGTACCCCACGCGACCCCCCTACCAAAACCACTCGTCAGAAATCTTGCGATATTCTGGAGGACGACTCACTGTTTGGAGTTCAGATTGACGGGACATTCCCTCCCCATCGCAAACAGAACATGTCACAGGGCGGTCCGGGAGGTGTGTACCCACAACACACAGGGTCTGCCCGAGACTCTCAAGCACAAGGCAGACGTCGCGGCCCTGTGGAGAGTTACTCCCAGTGGCAACACGTCTCCAACTGGGCAAGTCAGAACAATGCCCCTGGCTACGCTTACTCCCTGCCGCCTGCCCCTCTGTCAAGGACGTCTGATGACTTTGACTCGTATTCATCTATGGCGGAAACCAGCTCAGAATTTTCCATACAGTCGTCGCCTGAGGGTCACTCAAAAGCTGGTGTACTGGACGCTCGTAAACTGGCCAGGCTGATCAACCAGCCAATCTACTTCAAGGTGGGTCTCTCTCACAATTTCTTGTGTTGTGTCGCAAATTGTTTTGTTATCGGAATTATTGTGATATTCAATTACCTAAGGGTTTTATTTTGGTGTGGTTTGGTTACCAGTATTACCTCCCTTGCAACACGGTGAGGTCATTTAAGAGTTGAACTACTTTAACCCTGCCTGTCAGGGCCAACCTGCACTGCAAAGGAAAAAATCCCAGCAGAAAAATATCAAAATCGTCCCACATGGGATCAAACACAGGTTTTCTGCATGACGAGCGAAGAGCCTCACCATTACAGCAATGATATCGAGAAGTTTTCCCATTGGTGAGCATGATTCATGGCATCCTGGTGCAGTCTATCCCTTCCATTATGTAATCAACTCTAAATGACTGTTTAATTTAACATTTTGTGTAATTACTTAATCATGCTTTGAATGGTCAAAAGTGAACATTACAGCTAAAACAGCCAAAACGGCGCTGCTATAGATAGATTATCGAGCAAACCTTGAACTTTCATCAAAATCATTTTCTGTTTCTGTTTTTTATTTTAAAACACCAGGGAAAGCGGAGATCAGGTTCACATTACCGACCCCGGCGAGTGTTCAAAGAGTGGAGTGTGCTCGGCAAGAGGAAGGTGAGTCTCAACTTTCTTGTGTCTGTTGACGAGAAAGCAAACACAACAGACTTTTATAGTCTGTTAAAAAAACATGGACATGGGTAAAGCAAGGTTTCTTTTCAACAGTAATTTGTTTGATTTTCATCGGGATTTTACTGGTAATTACGTATAACTAACCCTGCACATTTTAAAAACACTTCACATAATAAGTGTCTTGGTATTGATGCTCTCGTCTTTTATTAATGCAACATAGAAGTATTATTTACTATTTACTGTTTACAGAACATAGAAAATGCCTAATAGTAAGATATAAAAAAAAATTATAGTTGTGCTTGTGTTTTTGGATTTAGTATTATGAAATATACACATGTACAATCCGTTGTCTGACGCTTGAAGTTGCTCTGTTCCATAAGTTTTTTCTGCACTCATGTGTTAGTGGGGTATCACTCTGACTAAAAGCAGTGCTGTGCAATCTGGACTAGTGTGTAAAGCGTTGCAATGATACAGCTGAACCTTTTTTAATTCACTACATGTATGTTAATGGGAAAATAGCCAAGGAATATTTTTAAAACTTATTTGGTCAATAGGCCTTAGTGAGGGGTTGTATATTGTGAACGCTTGAAATTCTGTAGATATGCTTTTTTACTGCCCAAATGTTTTGAAATGGGCTTTATCTCTATGAGAATTCAAATTTGAGAGATGATTTTGCTTTGATACTGTGTACATTAAAGGGATAACTTATGGTCACAAGTATTCATGGCAAGTATAGGTTTTTCTTTCTATTTCCTTTTAGGTTTTACTGTCAATCTATCCCACTTCCTGGATCTTTAATGATCTTGTGTTGTTAATTTTGCAGTAAAACCTTTACGAAACAAAACAAAAAAACTTACATTGAATTATACCCAAGATCTATCATGCACGACCCAACCATGCAGGTGAATGACAGGTGTGGTCAAGTCGTCCTAATCTACTTCCTGGCACTGAAATTACCTTACAGTGTCAAAAGTCCTGTGTAAAACCTTAACTAAACAGGCTAACCATATGTCTATTCTCTCATTCCAGCGTCTGCAAGAAGAGAATCGTCTGCTCCAGTATTCCTTACAGAAGTACAAGACAGAGCTGAGCATCATGGAGACATCCTTCATGGTGGACCACCAGGCAGCTTTTGATGACATGACAGATGAGGAGAGGTGAGAGCTTAAGCATTTGAAACTGAATTTAAGCAAAGTGTTTGTCAACAAACAGAAAGACTTAAGTCAGGCAGCAGGCTTTTTTTTATTTTATTTTTGTGATTTTTTTTAAAAACTATATTACCCCTTGCTATGCTAACAGGTTGATTAAGGGCCAACTTTGACTCTGCCTGTAGTTGGTGTTTCTCTTGAGTGGTTTGCTCCTTCTACTTCTTTTTATCTTTTACTTTTGTCCAAATCCACATTCTGAAGCTTGATTGACCATATAGTGTTGATAATGCTGTATAACCGTCACACCAGACACTTCTGTGATTACCACTTGTTGACCTTTCCCCAGGGTGGAGGTGGAGGAGCTGGAGTGGCTGTACGGAGAGGTCAAAGGCCAGATAATGGAGATGGAGCACCTGCTCGTTGCCCGTGCCAAGTCGGTGCATGGCGGGAACGACTTCCACTCCCTCATGTCCAGTATGGGGGTCATCAACAAGGTATGAGGCATGTTAGTGTGCTCTTTAGATGATTTCATCATAAAACTATTGGCGTCTGTAGTGTAAAGGTTAAATTTTTTGCCTTTGATGCAGGTGACATGAGTTTGGGGCCCATGTGGGGCAGTTTGAATGAGTGTTCTCGTTCCTTTGCTGGGACAGTGTCTCTCCCAGCATATGTTTTTTTTAGAGGCCAATTGAATATTATTATCCATGTTCTTTGGTTTTGAGAACGGTAAGTGATGACGTAACCTCAGAGGTTCTTCCAGCCTCTTGCAAAGCATAACATTTTAATTTTACCAGAGGGTACAATGCAGTCAGCAGAGCCTACACTCATGTCTACTAAATAAAGCATGTCTCCAGAATTCACAAAATATTTTAAGCACTATAAAAATAGTTACATGTGTATGATATATTTTTAAATGATTGTTAGGGTTGCAAAGCTGGGATTAATAGAGGATCATGTTTAAGCTTAACTTCCACTTTAATTTATGACCTACGTCTGTTGTGTAATGGTTAGACTCTCTGCAAATTAAGCAGAAGACCCGAGTTCAATCCCAGGTACGGACAATCTGCAATTTTATTGCTTGGACTCATCCCTCTCAGCCTGGGTCGGCCCTGATGGTCAGTGTTGTTGTAGCCCGTCTCTTAAATGACCTTACAGTGTTGCAAGGGGTTTGAGAACAAAAACAATAATGATCAAACAAACCAAAAACCAACCAAACCGAACACTAATTTCATCTCTGCAAACTCCTCATGTCTTTCCCCCCCAGATGATTGACTTGATCAAAGAGCAGGTGTACCAGCAGCAGTTGGCCAACACACGGCCAGAGGGTGAGGACCCTGATGATTTGGACGAATACGAGGATGACCCTTACCTTCTGGATCGGGAGAGCAGACACAGCAGCCGCTCTTACATACACTCGCAGAGTTGGATGGGGAAAGGTGGACCCATGTCACCTATGAGGCGTTTTCAGAGTTCCTCAACATCAAATTTACCCAACGATTTGAATATCAGCTTAGAACATGTAAGTTTTTGTAGTGTGTGTGGGGACGTTTTTGGGGTTGTTGGGTTTTTTTGCTAAAACTCCCAATTCTTTGATTGTAGTTGTATATTTCATTGACTCTTTCAAATACTGAAGTGGGATGGGCTTGGCTGGTATTCTGAATTCATTGTGGGGGTTTTCACTTCCCCTTGGTAAAAAAAAGTGTGAGAGTTCTTTTTTCAAAATTGCATTTTATTTCTTGTTTTACTGCATAAATCTTGGCCTCTGATGCCAAAGCTATATTTTACCAGTTTTGTCAATCTCTGTAAACATGGGTGGTCTTTTTCTTCCCTTTTGTCTTGGCTTGAGAGCTCCAAAGTTCCCTTCTGTGGTTTGTTGGCAGACACTGGTTTTCTTTCTAAACTCTGAAGGGTTACTATTGCCCTTTTTTATTTCCATTGCATTGAAATAATCTTAGTGTAAAGTGTGCTGTACACTCACAATAAAACAATGTTTGACTATAACATAAACATCAGGAAATAGGAGTTACTTCAGCTGGCGCCTTTCATATTTATCTCATTTTCTTTGTTATCTGTATAATTTTATGTAGTAAGTAAAGGATATAGATTTATCGTTCTTTAATCTAAATGGAAGAAAAAATGGGGGAATGGGGGTTGTTTTTGGGGGGTGGGGGGGATTTAAAAATTTTCATGTAAAACCAAGCTTTTCAAATTCCATGAAGGACTAAATTTTCTTCTGTTTGTAATACTATCCTCAATATTGTAATTAATTTTCTTTCATATTGTCTGTCTCACTCTATCCATCCACAGATCAAGAGCTCGCTGCTGTCTGAGGTTCAACATGAGATCAGAGAAAGTACTCGCAGACTTGAGGCAGATCTGCAGGTAATCTTTTGTTGACGTTCACCCATGAAACTGGTCTATTTATTGTATTCGGCTTCTAGGGGGCAGCAACTTGACAAGATTTTTGTTTAATAGAATCTATGACAAAAAGTGGGGCACCTCGTGACTTAAGCTCAGATCTCTATGATAACTAGAATTAAAGTTGCAAGACTTGAAAACCATGGTATCCCCCATACCTTTCTCCTAGAAAACTGAAACAGCATTTTGGCTGTCTTGTTATATTACATGCTATGGCTTGTCAGATAGATGCTCTTAGGTAGCAGTTTGCTCTTTTCAAGTCATCTGAGATCTTCTTCCTTTTTTTTTCTGGACAAATTTAAACCTTGAAGTTTGATCCATCTGAGAACAGAACACATGACAGAGATCTCTGTCACTGTACTGTTATATACAACTAATTCAAGAAAATTGCTGAATGGGGCAATAGATGCTGCAAGATTTAGAACTTTAAATTAACGCTTTTACCCTTGCAAAATACATCAACTCAAATTACCAATGTCTGTAGTGTAATGCTTAAGCTCATTCTCTGTCATGCAGAAGATAATAGTTTGGTTCCCCACATGAGGAGGAGCATCTATGTCTTTCTGCTGGGATCCGTCTGTCTCAGCGTGCTTGACCCTGACAGACAGGGTTGAAGTAGCCTATCTCTTAAATGACCTTACAGTGTTGCAAAAGATGTAAAACAGAAAACCAAACCAACTTTCTTTCCCGTTCCAGGACAAGGACCGGGAGATTCAGCTGCTGAAACATCAGCTAGAGTCTACATCAACTCCTTCCACGCCAACCCAGACCAGATGGACACCCAAGTCTACCCCCGCGACCCGCGTGCGGTCAAGGTCACACAATTATGGTCAACATCAGACGCCCTCAAGAACACCCGTAAAATCGCGAGTGATTGGAGATAAAATTGTACAAGAGACAGATGTATGACATTGGCATCCACATCCAGATGTTACTGTCTTATGCAACAAGGGATGAACGCTCTATCTAGCCAAATGATTATGAGAGGGGGGGGGAGCCTTACATTTTTTTTAATCATGTCGTCTTCTGTTTTTGTTCTGACTATCTGGTGTGAAATGGTGTCTGTAATGTAATGAAAAGGCTCTTGGCCTATCATGCAGAGGATGGGGAGTTTGATCACCACGTTGGACGAACATCTCCATCTCTCTGCTGGGATAATGTGTCCCTTTGAGCCCAGATTGGCTCTGGCTAGCAGCATCGAAGTAGCCTGCCTCTAAAATGACTTTACAGTGTTGCAAGGAAACCAAAACAAACTACATATCTGTTCCTATTTCCAACCCTAATTGCATAGCTAGCCAGGTGGAGGCAAAAATGTGTACCTTGATGTACTGAATTTGGCTGTGCTTATATCAATCTTATTGTGATCTAATATGACAGATTCGTCTTTTATCTCACAACAGTGGAACATTTTGTTATGGTTCCCACCGTAGGTTCTGCCTCTTGTCACCTCTTTTGCCTTCCTGTGTTTGGCGTGTCACTTCTTTTGTCTGCCTCTGACATATCAAGCTATAATTATCTTTCCATTCTTAACCTTGAAGATACTGATTTTTCATTTTCCTCTTTCTTCTTACCTCAGTCCTTCACTATAGTGTCATAAAATGAGAGAACTTGTTTGTGACAGAGATAGCCTTTTTTTCTTCACACAAATTTTCTAAGCCATGAATTAAGCCCAAAGAAACACACAACATTGACTCCTTGACTATTATTATTGATAAAATGTTTGGTATGCGCAATAAGAAAAACAATTTTATCACAAGGGACTTCCAGATGTATGGATGATATTGACGATTGAAGCACAAATAACTTACTTCTCTAAGGCCAGTACCACAGTGATACAAACTGCTTTTGGTCAGTTTTAAAGGGGGTGTGGATAATGGAATTGTGATTTTGGTAGTGTGGTTGGCTCCGCTGAAGTCCATTGTCTACAACACCTTATAAAACATATTATTGAAGAATGACTAAAGACAGGTTTGTCTAAGTAGTGTTAGCCTTACCCTTGGAGTAAACTTCAAAATCCACATCCTGTCAAACAATGGACTGTCTTATATTATATTCCAGAATGGTTAGCGCACAAAGGCAGTATTTATATTCTGCTGCTTGTTATGACATAAATTTCCATTGTTATCCAAATTCACATTTGAGCTTGATGAACTTTAATGTCAAACTATGTTTTCAACACAGACTAGTAGCGACTATTAGTAGTGGAGATGGAACTCTCAAACACAAACATTCACTTTAAAGTTCATGAGCTGATGATGAAGTATCAACTTGGTAAAATTCAAAATTTGTATAGAGGGCAACAATTCTATTCATGTTTTCCCGGATTTGTTTACTTATGGTGCAGGCACAAGACAAAACACCCTCACTCGACTCCGGAGAGCCTAGGAGAAGATTACCTCCACATTTGTAATGTGTCTGATGTCAAAGTGATGTAGATTTTATTTTTGGGAGGACTTAAATGTATGATTAATTTCTTTTAGCTTTTTACATTTGCTGTTTATATACAGTTATAAACTGAGAGGTAAAATTGGTTACTAGGTTTTTGTCCTTTGGGCTAGGGCCTGAATGCTATCCTTCATTCAAAAATTGCTATATATAATAAATTTGTTTGGATACATGAACTGAAGACCCAAATTCCTTGACATATTACATAAAGGAAGCTTTATAACAACAGTCAGGAGTGACTATGACCTCATTATTCTTTTATGTGGTCCCTATGAAAATTATCAGCAGTCCTCTCGAAACATCATTGTTGCAATCTTACTTTGGAAGGGATCTTTGTTGTACTACACAGTTGTTTTGTTACTGTACTATAGCTATTCCTAATGATACAATGAATCATTTCATTTCTGAGCATGCAAATCTTTCCTGAAAATTTGTTCTTGACCTCCTTTGCCATAACCCATTGAGCTTTCTATCAAGTCATAAACTGATTGCTGTCTGTGTGCGCTGTCTGTGTGCCCTGTAGTTTTCTGGAGCCATTCTCTTTCATACATTTGTTTGAGTTCACATTCATGTCATATTTTTTATAAGATGGTAGATCAATATTTCTGCAACAAATATAACTTTTGGTCAGTCAGGGAAATCCTTCATAGGTAGTTGTCTCCAATCTTGTGGATAACGTTTTTACATACTGGCTTTACCATCTATTGAAAAAGTTGCCTGTTCTTTGTGCTCAAGATAGTTCTTTTACTTGAATTGGGTATGTTAACTCTGCAACTGTATGGAAATTTTTGTAAATTTTTAGCACTTATCCCTAACTTCAACTCTTGAAATTTGTAATTGATTTGTTTCCACCCAAATGGCAAACAATTCCTTATAATTATTCCAAGGGCTGAGAATTACACAATTTTCTATGATCTTATCTTTATACCAGAGCTCATACATTTTTAAATAATATGAAGGCTGCTTTTTTTACATTTTACAACTGTTCATTCCACACATCAAAGCATTCTTAAATGTTGAGATGTATTCCCTAAGACTGGCATATTTCCTAGCTGGTCTCTCCACAGCCTTGGATGATCAATATTTGTACTTTTGTCATTCATTCCTCTGATGCCACATGCGGATGATCTCTGTTTTTCTGCTGAGATTTGTCCCCCTTTGCCCAGGTTGGCCCTTACAGGCAGGGTCAAAGAAGTCCATCTCATAGATGTGTTGCAAGGAACGTAAAACTATAAACCAAACCAAACCAATCTTCTGATGTTCATTCAACTCCTTTTTTATTCAGATTTACTCTTTCGTTGGATTTTTTTTCAAAGTCAAAGCAAAAATTCCAGCTCATTTGAGAATAGTGGCAAAAGATATCTGCATATCTGTTGTTTTATTTGAAAAATTGTTCCTTTTTTCCTATTGAAGCACATGATTTTTACTTGAATGGAAATAAAGGGTTTTATTGTTGTGTGAGAACAGCCTTAATGACGAATTTTACAATAATCTAGCTAATTAGCTTTAGCTCCAATACATATATGGCATCACTGTGAAGTCTGCAGCTACCATATCAAACCCTCGGCCTATGTTCCTATCTGGTCAGATAAAGACTGTTGAATCTTGTTTTGATACGGCTCAAGAAAGAACATTCTGCCAAAAACAGAATTTCGTTTTTGAATGCTTAAAATCAACCACTCCTCGCTTAGAATTAGAATATGCTGTAAAATCCTGACATAAACAAAAGCTGTTAATATTTCCGGATTCTACTGATATTGGCTCAGTTCTTCTTATTAAATGCCTTTTGCCAACTAAGTAGAGGTGCATCAATCTATAAATAAAATAAAGGCAATGAAAAACAAAGAAAGAACATGTCTTGTTCAGATTTTTTATCAACAACTTTTAAACATGTCATGTTAATGACTTGCATAGACTTTCTACTATCCTTTATCTGGTAACCACTTTAGTTTCAAGAGAAAATTTGATTTTTTTTCTTATTTAAAAAAGTAGGCTACTAGCTATGAAATAAATTCACATTGCAAGCCATGGCAAGAAGAGCTTTTTCCCAGGAAAAGGAATGCTCCTTGTTCAAAACTACCTTGTACTTACCTTTAGAACTTGTCCTTGTGTCGTAGGTTTTGATCTTGTTCTCCCTACACTTACAGGCAGGCTCTTGTGTTGCTACACCACCCAGTATTGAAGGATTCAGCCCATCACTTCCAACACAGTCTCTTATCTTTTCAAACTGCAAATGGTTTACGCCTTCATTCTTCTAACTACACATTTTTATGGAGCAGTCATTCTTGTTTCCCTGCATCATATTAACTTTATATTCTTTTGAAAGCTATTGTTTTAAGTTCTTGTCTAATGTTGTCTTTAACTTTAAAAGCTTTGCCATGTTCCCTATGAAAATTTGATAATTGACTGAAATCTTAACTCAGAACATCAACCACGGTAAATGCATACCTTCACATTTTTAACAAATTTTAGGGTTATCACATACACGGTCAGACTATTTATTGATTTATTTTAGAATGATCGCTGATGTTATTACCGCTCCAAATTGCCTTGCATTTATTGGAGCAAATAGTGATCAGATTAAACTGGACTGTGCCACAGAAATTCATAACACAGTCAGTAATATCCAGGGTCTGCTTGTTGTAAATGTTATGTTGATAAATTGTTTACTGTGGAAGTTCTTTCCTCTTCCCATATCCTCATCCCATTTGCTGATGCTGCTTTACACATCTTCTTGTTCATTGTTATATTTTTTCACTCCATGAACTTGCACTACCCAGTTTGACACTTTGCATTATGTTTGGTCCTGGGTAGCAGTTGCAACATTTACAAATATCTTTCATACTTACGAATATCTATACATTATCAGTACAAAAGATGCCATTCCAGACTTGATTTGAATATTTGTTAGAAAAATTGTAAAGGACCACACATAATAATCAAAATGATTTGCTTTCATGTGACTTTGATTTATTGTAAATAAGCTCGTTGACATCTATTTATTATGGAGCCTTAGGGATGAGATATTTATGTATCATACGGCAATAAATCACAATTTTAATGAACTCTGAAACTTTGTTTCCTGTGTTCCTACTTTTAATTTTTGTGTGTGTGTGGAAGTTACAATGTACCTAGAGTATTGCATACTCTGATTTTAAGGCTAGACTAGAACCCCACTATTTCGGCCAGTGTCTGTGATGCAATGGTTAGACTCTTCACTTAAGGACATGAACTCCAGGCCTATATTGATATGGGGCAGTTTGTCTGATGGACTATCCATTTTTCTGATATATATATACATATGAGCCTGGCCTGCAGCTGACAAAACAGGTCAGTGGACGCTCCGCCTTAAGTTTGCAAACAGTTCCTCTTAAAATATTGTCTCTGCTGGTGGTGTAGAATCTGACATGCCTGCCAATTTGTCACGTGGTTTCGGTGTCTCGTTTGTGTTTACTTTACCGGTACCCTACTAGCACAAATCTCCTCCTCCTCCTCCTTATTTTAAACAGTTTTGTGTTGTTGTTTAGGGTTTTTTTTCCCCCATTATAATACATGTAAATAGATTTACTGTTTCCCGTTTACGCAGAGCTATTGCGCGGGGTTGGGTGGGAGAGGCTCAATGTTCCTTATGAATCAATTTGTTTCATCCGCCCACTGGACGCAAATCACGGCCCGTCAGACACTCAATAATGTCACCTCACCAAGTTGTTTGTGACATTGGCAAAAACAAGAACAACAACAACAACAAGAACAACAACAACACTACACTGGCAGTGCAACAATGGATGACGGACACACGCGTAACAGTAAGTTGTCTGTGGGCATCTCGCTCGGTCGTTGTCCCACATAATCGTTCTGTTGACGTTGTAGGTTGTTGTTGTTGTTTTTCTCTCACTGTGTGTGACCCCCTGCTCACAGTTGCAGACTCTCAGCATTGACTTTGGAGGGCAACATGAATTATGCGGTCCAAGGGAGACAACCGAGAGAAATAAAAGACCGCTCGCAGTGGTTTCCCTGTATCAGTACGTGGCAATTGCCTCCCTTTTTGTAGCCGTGTGGGTTGAGTTGCAAGTAGGTGCAGGTGTGTGGGATGAAGAGTATTCGTGACGCAATGGTCATCGGCGTGTTTGAAAGGCCGGTGCACATTGTCCGGTGCAGACCAGAAAGCGTCTGACGATGAGGTAGAGACGCCACGAGGCAGACATGTAAATAAAGTGACCATCGGTATATGTGCGTGTGTTGGTAATTTGGCCAAATGTTGCGCAATGTATGGTATCGCTTCTCGGCCTTTTGGCTAAGATCAAAGTGTAGTATCTGTTCTTATCAGCTTAATATCTGATACGTGGCTTCCTAGCCACTACGATATTAAACTGATTTTTGGACACAGGCGAGATGCCCGGGGCTTGCTCCGCTCTCGCCACGGGTCGGCCCGGTATTGCAGTCCTTCCGGGAATGGCCCATTATAAAATTAAATGTACGAGTGGTAAAATTAGTAAGATAACTACATGTATAGAAGAAATCCAAAGGAAAAGATCTTTTTCAAAATCTTAAAAGACCTGTGCTCTGTCGGTCCGGACTGAATAAAAGTGGGGGTTTTCTGGGTGTGTTTTTTAGGGGTAGGGGTATTTTTTCTGCTTTTGTCTTTATTTGAGGTTTGGGGAGGGGGGGTGCTTTTGTCTCTTTGCCATGCCGATGTGACCCGTGCTTCTGCGTCGTTCAGTGATTTCCTTCTTAAAATTTGTGTATAAACTATTAAAATTTGCTGTTCAGTGTGTAAAGGCACTACATGTAATTCATTTCTCACTGGGTGCTTTGAAGGGTTCACTCCAGAGTATTAACCATTCAGTACTCTCAGTAGCCTACATGTATTGAGTACATCAACCAAACTACTGAAGAAGAAGACTGAGGATCTTTATATTTGGTTACTATTACATGTACTAACATCTTTTGAAGCACAAAAGTAACTTGAGTTTGCCAGTTTGTTATAGTTATAATATAGTGAATACTGATTTATGACACGGAGTGGATTTTGCCCCTTTACTTTTCGCTTATCGTGTAAGCCATTATGCTGCCATAAAACATAGTTTTCCCTAATTTTTCTCGAGTTTTGCTTGTGAGAAGGGTCATGTACTTCGACTTTAAAATTCATAAAACGAGCTTTTAAAGATTGTTCACGGTCAGGGCATATCCGGCCAAATTATTACCAGCCTACATGGTTGGCGGTTAACAAGGTTTTACTGTAATGGCTTTTTCGATTATGGCCAAAGTCAGTCTTAGGCCATTTTGGAACCACCATGACATGTTGGGATACTGTGCCCCTCAGCTCAGGTTGGTCCTGACACTACTGCTAGGCAGGGTTGAAGTAGCCCCCCTCTAATATGACCTGTTGCGTTTTGAACTGCAGTATGTTCATAGATTTAAATTTAAATTTAAGTAGGGCCTACATGTAAGTCATTTGTGTGACTTAGTATGGTTAGTTTGTTGCCAGTTTTACATACCCTGCAACATTATAAGGTCATTTCAGAGACAGGCTACTTCGACCCTGCCTGTCAGGCTGAGAGGGAAAAAATCCCAGCAGAAAAAAACAACAGATCATCTGCGACCGGGATCGAACTCAAGTCATCCGCATGACAGGCGAAGAGTCTAACCATGAGACCACAGTGCCGTCGTTGTGTGACTAAAATTATTTTTTATCAAATAAGTTTTTTCTTCATCCCTAAAAAATACCAAAAATGACGTCTGACATTCTCATAGAATTAGAACAGTGATGTTTTAATGGCTTGCAATACCCGAGAGCCAATAAAAAGAACTCTGAAACAAATACCATGACTGTTATTACGCCATAGTACAGTTGAACCTGCTCTAACCACCACTTTCCATCGACTCCCACAAACAGTACCATTGTTTCTACAACATATTAATCCTGTCTAAGACTAAGACAAGCACCTGTCTACAACAACCACTTTTTTCTTGACATTAAGCGGTTGTCTTTGAAAGGTTTGACTGTATAGTGTTAAATATGGCACTCACAGTTCAGCTACATTCCTGCCCCTTGTGGCTTTGTAAAAAGAATTATACATGTAGTCCACTGGATGAGCTGTGGTGTCACGGGAGTGGAAAATATTCAACTTACTTTTAAAAGTTCAGTCAACTGTTTTATACAGTGAAACTCGATATATTATTTTTATACCGGTAACGAGATGGTCAGGACCCGTTATATTCGAGGGTTTTTTAATAATGTCACAAAGACAAAGGAGGACAGGGGACGTTCATTTTCTCTCGTTACAATAGAGGTCTCTCTACATCCATGCTCCTTCAACTCCTTGTCTCTGTATTCCATTGTACATGACATGTAAAGAAGAGGAGCTAGGATGTGCCAAAATTATCAATTTTACCACAACATGTGCAGGCCTGCCTAGTCCAATTTTTCTGAATTAGGGACTCCTAGAGCCAAAAACAGGGACATTTGATGAAAAAAAGGGACAGGACAAAACGTAGCAACGGGGCGTCCCGGGAAAACCGGGACAAATAGGCAGGCCTGCATGTGTCAACTCAAGAGGAGCCAATTGTATTTCAGTGCCAGTTAGTCACTCAACCCCAAGTCACACATTGAACACAACTAGATGAAATATGACCAAACACAAATGTTTATTTAAGATACTAGCAAGAGATTACAACATTCATTGAGGACAAAGAACAGTCATCTTTTTCTGTGTGGAGAAAAGAAGAGTCCTTAATCTCGATGCCCTGTATCTCCTCTTTACTCTGATGTGTGTGTGTGTGTGTGTGTGTGTGTGTGTGTGTGTGTGTGTGTGTGTGTGTGTGTGTGTGTGTGTGTGTGT
>JAUKPP010054060.1:0-16691 GCA_032273245.1 Phyllaplysia taylori | reverse complement strand
TCCTTTTCTTCAGAGGGGAGACCCCCCCTGAACCCCCCCCCCCCCCTTTCGCCCCTTTATTGTTTTCAGGGGGGCCTTTCACCCCTTACTTTATTGTTTTCAGAGGGGAGACCCCCCTGAACCCACCCACCCCCTACTAAAAGCCCTCCTCCCCCACCCCTTTTGTTGAGTGGTCTGGTATTATTATTCAATCTTCCCATGATTCATGATTGTATCTTTTAGACTGCTGATAAATATCCGGTATCGATATTACCGAATAATTGTTCGATTCTGGGCCTGGGGTAACAAACGAAAAAGCGCCCCAAATCTCGCCCACCTAATGGGAATCTAGTATTAATCTGTGTATTCCTACGCGTTCTTAGGTGGGCGGAAACTGGGGCAACCTAGATACTACATCAATGAAGCGCACATTCGTCTGGATGACCAAACAACACACACCATCTCGATCAACAGACTAGCCGGAGGGAAAGCAGAAGATTACAGCAACCATGTAATCAAAGCCATCGATGAAATGTGCCGGACTTATGCTGACTTTCATGGGATGCCGTTTGCTGTTGTTCGTGGGAAACTCCTGTCCAAGATACTTAGTGGCCTAACTGACAGAGCTGTGGTTAACCATAAGGCATGTCAATTAATCAACCTTCACCTTGGCCTTGAGTTGATTGAGATGAACTGCAACCTGCATGTCCTGGACGGTTTTGCCAATCAAGTTCGTTCTGCGCTGAAGGTGTTAGACGGCAAGACTAGACTGGATGGAGGAAATTACTGTCTAGCATCAAAAGTCATCTACACTCTCTCAAAACTGAGAGATATAAGAACACTAGAGATCCTTCAGGTTTTAAGGCCTTTTTGCGAGTCAACAATATTCCTGCTGGAATGTTTGTGAGATACGTTGGAAATCGGCTCCACGTTATGTTCCACATGGGTGGTGTCATCATTTACTATTTAAATGTCCTACTAGAAGAATACCTGAAGGAAAGCTGCAAGTCTGAGTACTCGAGGAAGTTCTTGATTGCAGAACTCGGCAAAGAACCCCTCATCAGCCAGCTTCGAGCCATCGGTCTTGTTGGGAAACTTATCACAGGGCCATGGATGAAATTTGTCTACAAGAATGAAGATGATTTGACCAACCTCCAGATGAGTCAACACTTCAGGACTGCAAAGTCAATGATTGAAGCCTGGACTGCCAATCCATCGGAAATGGTATCTACCGATAAGGATGTCTTCTTGCAGCCTGTTGTTTATGACCCTGTGATAGAATCACTGCGCTCACCCAACTGTGTTGATATCCAAGAAGTGCTTAAAGCCATTTTGCCATCAATATTATCTGTCATCACAAGGCAGCTTGGCCGTTATGTGTCAGGAGATCTGTCGAATCCAAGCCCTGATCTTCTGGCAAAGACAGCAAGTGCAGCTCCACATAACATCTGGGCAGAACGTGTGATAGGCATGACATGTCAAATGTGGAAGAGATGTCCCATGGCCACTGCTGGATTTATAGATTAGAAAATAAAAGCTAAAACAAATAAAACAATGAAATGGTTGGATGGGAAAGACAGTGTTTTGCAGGAAGGGTTGGTGAGTTTTGCAAGGAGAAGGGCTGGTGTTCTGAGAAAGATGAAGAAAGAGAATAAAAAGGGGTGTTGATGAGGAGATTGAGGGAAGGATGAGAGAGCAAGAAGTTCAAGGTTGAGGAAACAAGTTGTCGAAGATGTTAGGAAAGCATTTGAGGAGAAGAATGTGGATGCCGCCGTATTTCAGCTAATCCATGGAATGCAGCAGGAACGGTTACAGCAGATGATGGAGAAGGACGAAGTGATTGTTGGGGCATTGTTTGAACACAAATGGTATGATGAGGAGTTGAGGAAAGACTGCACATGGAATGCGAGGGGGATGGAGATCAGACAGCAGAAGATGAAAGTGAGCTATTGGAAAGGCGACGAAAGTGAGGATGAATCAGATGATTATGATGTGAAGATTGCTGACAGAGTCATTAATGGAATTACTGAAGTGCTGAGGATGAAGTCACTGACAGAGATGTTTATCGACTTTGTTAGAATAAATGTAGGGATTGACAACACAAGCTACAGAAGTCACAATCTAAAAAGGAGAATACGAAAAAGCTACCCACAAGTGAAATTTGTCAAACCCAGAAGGCGCAACGAATCAGAGTTTGTCTTTTATGACAACAATGAGTATCAACATCTCCAGAATTTGGTACCAAATGACAGTGAGGCAGAAAGTTGTTCAGAGGAAAGTGATTTAATGAAACTGCTAAATCAGGTGAAGCATACATACGCAATGAGTTAAGACAAGTATAGCTTGCAGCCCAGATCCTTAAATCTGTCATCACAAGTTCAGTATTTCCAAATCATTGGCCTCCAACAGGGGAAGAACTGGATATGGAAAAGTCTAAAGCTTTAGTGCCGGTTCAACTTTACAACTTTCTTGCCTGGATAACTGGTCGATCAGATGATGTGACAGACGAAAGACTAGTTTTATCCCCTGATGGTGATCGAAACGTTGTTTCACTTTCTCAAGACCTGATCTACCTTTCTAGCAAAGGCAAGAAACAAACTACTAAACACTGGGCTTTGGGAATGACTGTTCGCTACTTAACAAACTCCTCAGAACTAATTGTTACCTTAAATGGTCTTGGTCATTGTGTTTCACACTATAGTGTCCTGGAGCTTGATACAGCACTTGCGACCGTGCAGCTCGATAGAGATATGATCATCCCTCCTAGCATGCAGACTGGATTATTTTCAACCCTAGTGTGGGACAACGGTGGAATACTTGTAATTTATTTGATTACGGGTATATAAAGTTATTTCATGTTGTACAATGAATTTTTAAAAAGGCCTAGAATGCGATCCAAATTGTGGTAATACGGATCTGATATGCCTTTCTTTAACCAATAAAGATAGGATATTATGAACGGTAGGCCTAGGTGATAAGTGATGATTAATTAGGCCTACATTAGTCTTGATTTGAAAACCCCCCATCTTCCTTCAGTCCTCTATATATCTCGTTTCTTTTCTCCCAGCTCGTCTTTACTATCTTTGTCTTGTAGGCATATACATGTATATAGCTTTGCGGACATGGCAAGAAAATGAGGTAATATTGGATATAATTTTATCCGTACTTTTCAATAGAGAATGTCGACGAACAGTGGAAGTGGAAATGAAATCCTGGAACCATTCCTGGGGAACACTGGCAGTGATGGCCCAAGACAGGCAGAGATGGGGATCCTTTGTTGCTGCCCTAAGCGTCAGATGGCGCGACGGGTAGTAAGTGAGTAAGTTTTCAATAGAGAGTAACTTTGTCTTATGGGAACCTCCTTTATTTGTGAAATTAATGAAACTGACTCTTACTAAAGGAGTGATTTTTTGTATGTTTGTTGTTGTAGCTGTTGTTGTTTTTTGGATAAGGGGTGCAACTAGACGAATAATATAGTACTAGTTCTGGAGGGAATAATTGTGTAAACTTTTTGAAGAAGAAGAAACAGAAGGAGGAGGAGGTGGAGGAAGAGGAGGATGACCAACAACAACGACACAAAGAGTAGGCCCTATTTAGCCTACTATTGCAGCGGGTTTTCATTGAAGACAATGATGCGGTAGTTTTTCTTTGTTTTTCGATTTCTGTTTTCTATTACTTCGTGTGCTTTTAAATGTGAAACAGTGATAAGCTCTTGTTACGTTTAGTCGTTGGTATTATCCAAATTACGATCGGACGACCGAGACAGGCGCGAAACACCTAGATCTAGATTTAGGTCAGGCTCGTCTTTCGTCAGTGGAATTTAGTTTCTTTTCGAAATGATCATGATTAAAAATGTATTAGATATGACATTTTGCAACAGACTTTGAATTTGTGGTCCCAGTCGAGAGCACCGATCGCCTGGTTCAAATAGATGCTAAGCGAGTTAGCAGTGCGAACGACCACCTCTAAAGTTCGTTTGATAGGTTAGAGCAAGTTTGGCCTAGCGTTGTGTCCTGTAACCCCGTTAAGAAATTAAGATGCTAAGTTTTGCCTTAGTAGCGATGACTTTAGGGCTTAGCATGTAGTCCTGCAATCGGCTCCGGCACTTCATTGGCAGCTTCCATTAAGTAGTTCTTTTTTATACGAAAGGTCCAATCGACCCAACCTCTGAAATATTTGTTCTGCGTCAACAACCATGATGTCTTGTAGAAAATACAACGTCCAGATGGGAAATTTGAAATTAGTGTGGCATGCACGAAGTCATTTGTCACTTTTTTTCGACTAAATGTTCCATTCCACAATATAAGCGTAAATTCAATCCGTTAGTATTTTCCAGCTTATCTCACCCTGCTGCTCGTAATATTGTGAGTTACTGTGAGTACAACCGATTATGGAGTGGAGCATTATCACTAGTGACTAGCTTCTTGCAGCCTACTCCTATTATTAGGTTTTCTGGTCTTGGGGGTTTGTTGAAGTACGGATGGAACATGGGTATAACATCCCTCTCAAAGACGACCACCTCTTTTTAACGATCACTTTTTTCTCGACATTGGGTGGTCGTCTTAGACAGGTTTGACTGTACACGACTAAGACAAGCACGAAAAAGCAGACTCATTAAGACACGCACAAACATGTAGCCTACATATACACAGTGCTGCACTCACCTCCATAATATTATTCTCTCTCTCTCTCTCTCTCTCTCTCTCTCTCTTTTCTCGGAGATTTATTTCGTCCTCATCGGATATATTGAACTCTCGTCGTTAGCGTGATGGGCAAATAGTCGAACCATGAGGCCGACTCTCCATAGACCACACACTCCACACCACACCCTCCACACGCGTGAAACGAAAATAAACACAACTATTTTGAGTACTACCCTCCATAGGCCACACCTCACAGTGGTAAAGAAAACTTGCGTGTGGTGCGTTGCAGCATTGCACGTTTCTTGTGAGGTGTGTGCCGTGTGTGTGCACTGTTCTATCTATCAAAGACCATGATTCTATCAACATGGAAGACTACAAAAAGAGAGATAAGTGTGCTATTAAGTCATCGTGTGTGGTGTGCTCAATGGAGGTGGCGAAAGCAGCTCACACATCACGTGTGTGTGGTGTGGAGTGTGTGGTCTATGGAGGAAGAGTCGGCCTTACATCACAGCATATGCCGATAGAAGGCGCACAAGCCCTAACAATATTAATAATAACACTGATAACAATAGCGATGGTAATAAGGATAGGACCGAAACCAAACAACACACACCTTGCGAAGGCGCCTCCTGTAGGCCTAAGTCGGACAGCTATGATTGTCTTCATTAAATGACGTAAAAAATTAGATAAAGGAAGCATAATGTGCGTGTGTGTGTTTGTTTGTATCATGTCCGTGTGCTTGTGTGTGTGTATGTGTGTCTGTGTATGTGTATTTGTGTGTGTGTCTGTGTGTGTGTTGGCGCATGTTTTCTGTGTATTCAAGACTTTAAAACGTGTGTTGCGTTAGTCTGGAGTCGGAAGGTTAGATATTGTTTAGTGTCGGTGGAAAGATTCCAGTGATCAACTCTGAGGCCTCTATGTGTGTGAGAAGTTCATAATTTGTCGTGTGTTTGCTGGTGTCAGTGTTTGTGAAGGCAACTTTGTAAAGATTGGTTTGGTCAAAGGTGTGAAGCGCTCCATGACAACAGTGCATTAGGAGCGTGGCCACAACTAAGCGCGCCCTCCCATTGACACTGCTTTTCTTGGCCGCGCTTCGATTGCACCGTGAGCACTATTGACATGGATTAGGCCTACGCCATGAGGACGCACTGTAAGCTTCGATGCTTATCTAAATAAAACTTGTAATCTCTGGTTTGGTGAACGAGGTTGCCGTTTCGCCGATCGAGGGTCGCAGAGAGACTTAAAAGGTTAGGGGGTAGGGTGGGTGGCGGTAAAGTGTAAAGAAAAAAATGTGAGTAGCAACTAACTACAGGGGTGAACTGATTTCACAAGAAGCTAGGACTGGAGAGCCAGCACGTTTCTCAGTTGCCCTAAATTGTTCTGGCAGTTGGTCTGGACAGAAAGTCAGTTGAAACGATTGTGCTGCAGTGATCTTTGTGTAAAACAAAAACCCACTATGGTAAGTTGACTTGTCTTTTTAACCATGTATCGGTTTGCACTGTCATTTTGCAACTGATCGATCTAACTAGAGTTGAAATATTTTGTAGAATAAATGTTTGCAGGGTGTAGCCATAGACATTAGGGCCCATATGATATATTATGCTACTCGGACGAGAATCGAATTCCCGTTCTCTAGGTGATAAGCGAAGACGGTAAACCTCGTAACATCCACCTGGCTTTAGCTCACTCATGTGTTAAATCTATGTAACCCATAAAACCTTATGGTTTAATTCCTTTATCTCTTCTTCGATTATAGCTTCATACTAAAGTAAAAAATTGCCCAAATCTGACTTTTCAAGATCCAAAATGGCATAAGTCATGTTTATCCCATAATCCAAGAGAAATAGATAAGAAAAAAAGACATGTCAGCTATTCCAGAGAGAGAAGTGATTAATAATAGAACAATTTTTCATAAGAAAAAGTAAGTTCAAATCAAAGCCATAAATCTTTTTATCGATTATCCCAGAAATGCAAAAGATAACTTAGGCCATATTGTAAGTATCGTAACGAATTGTCATTTGAACTTGTTTAAAATGATATAACACGTTCATGATTCGATTTGTTCACTCCCCGCTTTTGTACATTTTTGGGTTTCCTTACCAGTTTTACGTGCCTTGCAATACTGTAAAATCGTTTAATAGACAAGCTGTTTTGACCCTGCCTGTCAGGGCCAACCTGAGCTCAGAGTGAAAACCCCCAGAAAAGAAAAAAACAAAAAAAAAACACCCAAAAACAAAAAAACCCACACACAACGCAGTTCTTCTTTCGCATGATCAACGAAGAGCCTAACCATATTAACACATAGTCCAGTCTCTCTAATGACCTTACAGTGTTGCAAGGGACGTAGAACTAGAAACCAAAGCAAAAGAAGAAACGGGGGGATCATGATCAGACAGGATCTCTTAGACCATTAAACACGTTCCTACCGTTGAAATGGCGCAAGCCAAGGAATTGTCTGCCCTTCCCAATGCCTGGTGCTCCAGATAGCTCCAAACGTCGTCTATAATGAAATAAGATATTTGCCTATTGCACAGGTTAGATGTTTAAGACACTATCGACACCGCAAGGACAGGAAACTAGACTAGATAAGTCACTTTCGACACTACAAGGACATTCTAATACTGAGAGAGTAGAAACGGCCTTATCTACACTGCATAGTTATTCTGGTGCTAGGAAGTAGATTAGGACAATAGCCACATATCGTATAGATGGAGCAAGAAGGAGCAGACCTTACATACCATGGCCAAGAAATTTACTTGTTATTGACCTCAACCATATTCGAACCTGCAACCTTTCGATTACGAGTCTGACAGCCTAACTACTAGACTACCGATGCCACGCGTTTCAGTTGACTGAATAAGGTTGCTATGTATATTCTCTCGACCCAATATTCCAGAAAATCCTAATATTACTTTGGATCCGACTGCCATTGCAAGTATGAACCGCAGACACATATTAAGTAGAACGCTTAACCATGGCTCGGATATAGTGGTTAGTCTTTTTGCCTATAATGCGAAAGAACCGAGTTTGATCCCCCCAGCGGACGATTTTTTTCTGCTGGTTTTTTTTGCTCTCAGGTCGGGTTGGCCCTGACAGGCAGGGTCGAAGTAGCCCGTCTCTTAATTGACCTTACAATATTGCAAGGGACATAAAACTGGTAACCAAACCAAAAACGGCTTAGGCCTACTCTCATGCCGTATCTGAAATCTACGAGTGCCACCAAAAGAGCCTACAGTGCACGGAGAATGTATCGTGTAGACGAGGATTTCGATCTCACGTTGGAAATCTCCAGCATAACTCTGGTGGGATGTTGAGTCCCTCTCAGCCTGAAATGGTCCAAGCATTTTTGCCTCACCGAATTTATCTTTTAGTATGCTACCAGTCATCTTCTTTAGCTATTATTTCATTTTGTGTTTGGATTTCGTTTGTGATGTTTAGGATTATTTTTGTATTATGTCTTAATTTTTATAAATAATGATAATAAAGACAAAACAAGATTAGTACAGGTTAATATTTAGTGGGCGCTCTGGTGTGGTTGATTATTCTACTTCTTATTATGCTTTCAATCTACTCCCTAGCTCTAAAATCACCTTGACTGGCGCTGTGGCTTTATGGCTAGGCTCTTCGCATTTGATGCGGAAGGCCTGAAACCGATCCCGCATGCTGACGATTTGCATTTTTTCTGCTTTAATTTTTCTCTGAAAGCACGGGTTGGCCCTAACAGACAGGGTTGAAGTAGCTCGTCTCTGAAATGACCTTAGTGTTGCAGGGGACATAAAACTGGTAACCAAACCAAACCTAAAATGACAGTCAGTAGGCCCACTGCATCGATGGAATCATAAAACTTAAATAAGCAGACAAACAATTATTGTCATAATTAACTTTACCTCTTTGTTTCTCTTTACCAGAATCCACAAGTGGCAGGAGGAAGTGCGGCAGGACCAGGTCCTCAGCCGCGACCTGCTGGAGGTCAAGGCCAGCCCGGCCCCGCTAGAGGTGATGGCCAGCCCGGCCCCGCTGGAGGTCAAGGTCAGCCCGGCCCCGCTGGAGGTCAAGGTCAGCCCGGCCCCGCTGGAGGTCAAGGCCAGCCCGGCCCCGCTAGAGGTGATGGCCAGCCCGGCCCCGCTGGAGGTCAAGGCCAGCCCGGCCCCGCTGGAGGTCACGGCCAGCCCGGGCCTGCAGTGAATCGACGACGGAGGCGCGCACCGGATCCTCCCTCTATAGTAAGTGCACTGTATGCACTGTCATAATAATTATAGGGCTATTATTGGACCGTCCTCTGTGGTTTAATAGCTGGGCTTTCCAACTTTAATGTGGAAGATCCTAGTTCGATTTTTTAGTGGAGACGATCACCCGGTCTTTTTGCTCGGATTCGTCCCTTTCAGCCACAATTAGCCCTGATGCAAGGTCGCAGCAGCCCATCTCGTAAATGACTTTACAGTGTTGTAAAAGGTATAAAACTAGAAACTAATGAAGTATATACTTTTATCAGGGCCATTCATTGCATGTAGTGACTACAGATTCCTAGCGCTATAGTGCACGAAAATTGTTAAAGCTACACTAAATAACAGAAGGTTGGAGCAGTTTATTTAATCGAGTAATGCCTTTCTGTGTGGATTTAGTGTACCTGTCAAATCTCTTTGATCGTGGCGGGCAGAGAGTAGCTCGCCTCTTGAAAGATCTAACAGTCCTTCAAGCGGCGTAAAACAAAACAAAAACCCCCATCAGTATGTTAATAGATCATTAAGTCAATAAATAACACATTTGAACAGCCCCTGGTCCTTTCTGAGATGGACATAAAACAACAGCTCTAAAATAGCCTCTACATAATATGCTCCAAATATGCAAAAGAGATAGATAGAGAGGGAAAAATATAGATAGATAGATAGATAGATAGATAGAGCAAGCTAAAACAGCCAAAGAAGCCAGTGCCATTGTAAATAAGGCAAAAGAGGCTGAAACATCCAAAGAATTTGTTGCTTTTTATCTAATATATACTTTAGTTGTGGCCAAATGTTGGTTTTCAAAAGGCTTTTTAATGGCTGCATGCACAACCCTTATTTTATCAAATGTTCGTAACTTTGTGTACGTCCGGAGAACTTGGGCTCTACTCGTATATATCAATAACTGCAAACTATCTTACTCAGTGTTAATTTGTTTTAAGAAATTATTTTTGTTTCTATCTACAGATAGAGACAAGAGCGATGAAGCGTCGCAGGGAAGAGAATGGCGTAGTAAGTATGAAATAGATTTCAACGTCTTTTTTAAATACTCTTATTTTGTACAGCGGGCTGTATGTGGCCGCAGTGATGATGCAGTTACTGCCCTTGATTGTTTCTAAGCAGTTGAGTGATGATACTAGAATAATATAGTGTTTGTGATCATCTAGTTTTGTTTTTGTGCATTTTTGTTTGTGAATAGGTTTGAATGGAAGTGAAACTCCAACAGAGACTTTATGTTCAGGGATGTATTTTCTTAACTGCCATGTTGGTGGGTTTTTTGGCCTAATGAAGGCCAGTATCTGGCTGAGACTGGCCACAATAAACCTTTCAGGGCCAACCCGAGCTGAGAAGGAAAAAACAAATTTATGCGGATTGTTCGCTTGCGGGATCGAACTCGGGTCTTGCATAAGATAGGCGGTGAGCTCAATCATTACATCACAGCACCGGTGTGTAAGTGTTTGTGTGTGTTTGTATGAATATTATGTGCAATTATGTGTGTTTCCGTTTGTCTTTAAGTTTCTTAGAGGCTCCAGTTTCTTTGGATGTTTTAGCCTCTGTTTGTCTCTATGTGAACAATAATGCCACACAGATTTTCCTTTTTCCACATTTTATTGAAATGCTCGTCTGTATGTTATCATCTGTGATAAAGTCTTAAGTATAATTGTTCCTTGTAATTTTTTCCTCATCTAGGAGCTTTTGATCGCCATCCCCAATGCAGAAGAAGACAACAATGTAAGTTCCCATACTCGGTACTTATGTTAGAAATAGTCAGGTTTATTTTGATTGTAGTGCATTTAGGTAATTTAGGCAGCAGATTTGCCCCCTTTTCGGGAGATCCCTCTACTTTTTCTGTGCAAAATGGGATTTCCCCACGGGCATAAATAATGACCTTTCTCTAACTTTTTGTCTTATTGAGTCTGGCACAGCTTTATTGATTGTAAAGACAAACGCTTCGAAAATGATCAGTCATGGCAAGCTATTCTGTGTGTGGGTCAGAGGTGTCTGATGAGCCCTGCTCCTTCTTTCTGGGTACCCAATTGTCTTATTCTGCTTCATGGCTTTGAATAAGCTAAAAGTGTACAAAGTTTTATAGGAAATCTTCAAAAGTGACTATGATTTTATTTGAGATTAGCTTTATAGGCTGCTTTTGATAGAAATTTATTCTCCAATGTTTTTTTTTCCAGGAATATATTCAACTTTTTCAATAGTTTTCTACTGGTGATGAAATAGAACTATACAAAATATGATAATATTGCGATACAAATTAAAGCTTGATAGCACCAGAGTGTACTCTACTGTATCAATTGCTCTTTGATACTATTAAATATCAACTAATTGTGTGTGTGTTTCATTTATCTCTAACACTCTAGGAACGCCGTCCATATATGCAAGTGGGCATTCACGAATTAAACGGGCTCAACATACCAATTCCTGCAAATTATAGACGTCGAAGAGGTAAGTGCTTAGCCTTTATAGTAAGTTTCTTTCCTCAAATTAAATAATGTCATCTAAATTTTCCCTTTAGAGATATTCGATTGTCCAGGATAAAAATTTGTCAAGTCATAGGAGGGAATCACCGGCACTGTGGTGTAATAGTTAGGCTCTTTGCCCGTCATGCGGAAGACCACGGTTCAATCCCCAATCGCGGATAATCTGGGTTTTTTTCTGCTGGGGATTTTTTCCCTCTCAGCCCAGGTTAGCCCTGACAGACAGGGTCGAAGTAACATGTCTCTTAAATGACCTTACAGTGTTGCAGGGGACGTAAAACTGGTAACCAAAACCTAAGAGGAAATCAGAGAAAATATGATTTTTTAAAAATTCTTCAGAAATGGCTTCAATACTATGAGCATAAGTTTGAAATCTCTTCTAGTATTAAAGACCTTCCGTTCTATTATGAATATGTGTAGTCCTAAAATATCAAAGAATTATCAATCGGCGCTGTGGTGTAATGGTTAGGCTCTTCGGCATCCATGCGGGAGGCTTATGTTTGATCACAAGCTCGAGCGGTCCGTTTTTTTTTCTTTTTTCTGGAATTTCTCCTTTTCAACCTGGGTTGACCCTGAGGGGCAGGAGAGAAGTAGTCTGTCTCTTAAATGACCTTATTTTTGTAGGAGGCGTAACCCCTAACCCCCACAAAGAATAATCATGTCCAGCATGATTGTTGCAAGAAGCTGGGGACACATTTTCTCGCGATATGCCAGGAAATATTTATTCAGCTATAATTTGCTGAAGCGCCCGATGATGGCAAAAGAGCATTTCCGCTCAAAACAGACATTTCTTCGGGCATGCCTTTATTTCGCCATGGTGCTTCCAGTATGCCATAACTCATTTTCTGCACTTCTGAGATAAATGGAAAAAAAAACCTGCTTTGGCCGGACTTTATGTGACAAGTAAGAGCATTATGGAAATATCAAATTTTAGCAAAACGGCCTGGCACCTTTGAACAAGTGCGATCCCACGTGATGCACTATGATGCTGGGAATTACATATTGGGCTTATTGCATAATGGCCTAAATCGGCTATTTGCTAAGAACCATGACGAATTTGCAACATTTTGGCAAAACTTCCTGTTCTCGCCCTGGTTTCTAATGTATTTAACATGAGTGTGTAGAATGGTTTACAGCTACGTGTATTCAACATTAAGGCTTAAACAGCAGAGGCTGGTGCCTCTATAAATAAGCCAATCCTTACTACCAATAGTGTATTCAAGACTACAAAATTCAAGATCGCTCTGTTAAGTTAAGATAAATAGGCTATACAGTGAGGTGCTGCGTGGGTAAAGTGTACGTAGATAGGGGGATAACATTTTATAATAGCTCGTCTTCCAAAATATTGGTTGCTGCTACAATGTATTTCTTTTTATGTCCATCATAACACTATAAGATCATCCAAGAGGATACATAAATCCTGCCTGCCAAAGCACAGCCGGGTTGAAAATAACGCTACATCTTTGCAGACAGACGAGTTGTAAACCTGCCCCACATAGCTTCGAACTCCCATTCTTTGGTTGAAAGACAAAGAGCCTCTGCATAATTGCACAACAACACTTTTCTTTTGAGGACGCCAAGATATATCGCTAAACCCTCCAAACTATATTAATCGTTAAGTGTCACAGTTTGTTAGAATTGTAAAAATGAAGCCGTTATCAAATAGCTCAAACTTCATATTTGAATTTTACTTTCAGGTGGAAATCCCAGAAACCCCTGTCAATTTGACGTGCAGCAAAACCGGCGCTGCAAAAGATCCGCAGCTGACGGCGAGCGCTACTGCTGGCAGCACGGTAAGATTGTTGGTGGATATTCATGCAGATGAATCAAGTACACAATCTTTTATAAGCAGCAAATAACGTTGCTTCAGGAATGGAGCATTCAGTCTCTTTCTGAACCAAGGGCTTATGTAATGGCTAGAGCTCTTTTTTATTTGTCCTTCTCTCTCCTTCTCTCTCTCTCCTTCTCTCTCTCTCTTTCTCTCTCTCTCCTTCTCTCTCTCTCCTTCTCTCTCTCTCTTTCTCTCTCTCTCTTTCTCTCTCTCTCCTCACTGAAGGTCATACAACCGTTTTCTCACCCCCCCCTCTCCCCAACCTATTCTCCCCTCTCTCCTTTTGCATCTAAAGAATGCCCATCTCTCTTGTTCACAATTGCACTTTCAGATCAGTTTCTTCTTTTTACTAGAAGTTCACTTTTCGTCGGTGTTATTTCTCGTCTTGTAGTCCAGTCACAAAGAAAACAATATCACTGGTTGTTTCAATCCTTAATTATTTCCCCTTGTCTTGATCTTCTTCCTGCGGGTGGTCGAAGGGAGCTCTTGCATGGTGCTGTTCTTCTACGTCTTTAGCTTTTTTTGTGTGTGTGTTTGTGCGTGTGTGTGTGTGTTTATTCTTTAATTTTCCTTATCTCCGTCCTGCGCTGAAATGACGTCACAGTGATAGAAATGCTGTAAAACTTTAAACAAACAAGCAAACAAACAAACAAGCTTGTCTTTGGCACTGCTTAAGGGCTTTAATAAAATATAACAGCTGAGGCTGGTGCCTCTATACATCTACTTCAGATACCACTACTCTTTGCTACTGAACTAATACGGTGTTGATACCGCATAAACACTTTCCAAACCAAAGAGTTCTATTATCAATATGCTGTCATGAGTTGTATTCTCTTTTGTTTTGTCTGTGAGGTTTGAGAAGCTAAGTTGACCGCGCTGTGGTGTAATGATTAGGCTCTTTGTCCGTCATGCGGAAGAAGATCAGCGGGGTTTTTTTTTCTGCTGGGATTTTTCCCATTCTGCCCGGGTTGGCTCTGACAGGCAGGGTCTAAGTAGCCCGTCTCTTAAATGACCTTACAGTGTTGCATAGGATGTACAACTGGTAATCATACCAAACCAAACTTAGTTGTTCCTACCCTGCCGTGAGTCTCAGTTGTCTCTTGGCCTACTCCTGCATCCACTTGCTCAAAACCATGAAAGTAGAAATACATTTTGCGGCTTATGATCAGGGTACGGTAACCTACTTTTATGCACTACGCCTTCTCCTTTCTGCTGCTATTTACTTTTTAACAAAATAATTATTATAGGCTACTCTTTTTCCTGACACATGGGTGGGTGGTTGTTGGGCTCTCTGGTTGGTTTGGGTTTTACGGTTATATCGTCTCTGCAAGGTCGGTTGGGTGCCGAGAATCATTCCAAAGTAATCGGGTAGGAATGAATTTTTTATTTTGCCCGAGTGGCGGCCATATGCTTTCTCTTTACAATTTTCGGTCGCTCTGGTATGATCTGCTCCTTCTACTTATTTCTTTGTGTTGCCATTGTCTTAATCTACTTCCTAACACTGATATGACCTTACAGCGTTGATAATGCCGTAAAAATCTCTAATAAATAACTAAACAAACAACCTGACACACAAGTGGTTGGAGTGTGCTCTGGCATAGTCTTTCTCATCTGCTTCTTTTTATACGGACAGAATGTAGGTCATCAATCCACTTCCAGTTATCTCTATTGATGATATAGCAATTCACATCACACTTTAATTTCAAGTCTTAGTTATGACTCAGTTTCAGATTGTGATTTTTTATGCTAATGATTATTTTCGGACTGCAAGCATCGATTTGCTTTTAAACGCACGAGACCCACTTGGTAAACGTCAAGAAGCACCCAGTAATGCTGCACAATATGCTGATGAAGTCTATGGATTTTGTAACAACAAAAAAAGACAATTATACCGACGCCGTCTTGTAATGGTTAGACTATGTGCCTGTCATGCGAAAAACCCGAGTTCGATCCCAGGCGTGGACGAACATGGTATTTTCTGCTGGGATTTTTCCCCTCTCAGCCCGGGTTGGCTCTGACAGGCAGGGTAAAAGTAGCCCGTCTCTCAAATGATGTTAGTGTTGCAGCGGACGTAAAACTGGTAACCAAACTTAACCAAAGACAATTATCGATGAAATTAATTGGCAAAAAAAGCAACAACCCCCAAAATGTTTCTATCTCTTACCGTATTTAAGGTACTTACATTTAGAATCGACCAATACACTCCCTTCCCCTAGTAGAATGATACATTTTATCTTTTCTAATTCGTCCTAAACAGGCCCGATCGCCAGGCGTCTGGCTGAGCAGGACCGGACTTTCTGCGTCGAGGCCTTTGAGCGGGTAATCCAGCCCGCGACCAACCGCTGGCTCCGGTCTCGACCAGAAGTCCGGGCCACTATGGAACTTGCCAATGTGGATCGGCGCAGGGTTGAGGACCAGGCCCCCTTCTGGAGGTTGGCAGCCCCGATCATCGTGGAGCATTTCGTGACGGCACCCCGGGTGACTCATCATCGCTTCGTTGGAGCGGCCCGTGTGCACGAACATGATCACGATGCCATGCTCAGGCTCTTTGATCGGGGCTACGAGAGGCTGAGAGCCGCTGAGGACGCAGCAGAGCGAGGAGACCTGGCGGCATCCAGACACTGCGTGGCCATCATGACCCAGATAAGAGATGGAGCCTTGCACGGGGACAGGAAGCTAACCCAGATGATGAACTTTTTTAGGACGCAGCGACGCAGCCTGCGTCGTGACCGGGCATGGCTGGAGCAGGCTTACAGAGGGCATGACAATGCCTTTCACCGTCCCTAAGGTATGCACGTTCATTCTCCTGTGTATCTTTAAAAGTATCGACGATGCCCTGTCCCCATTAAAATTTATCTGTTTCCCCCTCCCCCTCTCTCCCTCCCTGTCTCTCTTTTTCTCTCACTTTTTTTTGGCTCTTGTTCTCATATCTCAACTACGTGTACTTATCTCCTTTTTCTCTCTTTTGTCAAAATAATGATGGTGATCGATTGTAACGGTGATAATGTTGATATGGAGGGGTGAAGTGGATGGTTATGTTGATGGCGGTGATCATAATATGTGATGGAGAACAATGAGGGTGAGTTTGGTTAAGTTGATGGGGATAGTCATAGTACTTTGGGATAGGGATGGGGTGGTATTGTTGGTGGGGATTGTATTTTGGTAGGAGATGGAGCAAGATCTGTATACAAGTACTAGCTCAAGGTAGAACATTTAACACTTTGTGTATGTGCCGGCTCGAATTCCCCATCCAGTCACTTCATATATTATATGTGCGGGGCGCGATAAGCTGATCGCGTCACGGCTGGCTGACTGTGACCGTAATGGTTCTTTGTTTTTCTGGCCCTGTGACTACAAATTGTTAAATGACTTTTCACTGTCTCCCCAGCCCCCCCCCCCCTCTCTCTCTCTCTCTCTTCATCTCTCTCTCTCTCTCTTCATCTCTCTCTCTATATCTATCTGTCTGTCTGTCTGTCTGTCTGTCTGTCTGTCTGTCTGTCTGTCTGTCTGTCTGTCTGTCTGTCTGTCT
>JAUKPP010053949.1:0-16691 GCA_032273245.1 Phyllaplysia taylori | reverse complement strand
GGGGATTTCGTTTTCTTACGGATTATCGCGATTTTCGGATTAGAGCCTTTCGGTTTAAGCAGCATCCACTGTATTAGATTGCATTTATGCACTGGATTGCATTTATATAGCAGGCTCTGTGCGCTTTACAATCATTATTTACTTACACCAGTTTGCAAATGGTAGGATTGGGGATCAATTTATCAAAGGCTTCTCATTTCAATATCTGACTTTTCTAGGCTGACAACTGTGTGTTTACCTGTCTTGAACAACAAAACTGTGATTCGTAAATCTCTGTTGGAAATTAATTAGGATTCTTTTTAAAATTTGTTAATTTATACGTTCATATTTTGTTCTTGCAAAGATCCTCTTGGTTTGGATGTCCTGTTTTAAAAAAGAATTATTTTAATAGAAATTGATTTGGTTCCACTATAATCAGCGAGAAAGATTCTCACAACAGTCCCAACTTTCTATCTCTTTCAGAGTCCATTTTGCTGGCACTGAGACTGCTACTGTTTGGTGCGGTTTCTTGAATGGAGCGGTGCAGTCAGGCTTTAGAGCTGCCACTGAGGTAAGTTTTTGTTGATTGTAATAAATGAACACTGCTTGTGTAATTCTTTAAACATGTGAATCCAACATTTTTAAACTATATTTTTGTCAGTAGCCTTTTATCTGTATTTGCTAACTCTTTGTCCCCTAAATAAGATGAGCTGCTGCAACATGAATTGTGAAAATCCTCACTTGATTCAACGATACTTTATTGTTGGTGGGAGCGTTTTGGACTAGAGTAGGATTTTTTTCTGTCGTGTATGTAGAAGTTACTGAAACAGACTTATGTGTTTAGTGAATTACAATGATGCTATGTGTCTCTCCAGGTGTTGTACCACCTGCGGCCGTTGATCATCACCTCCCCTGACCCCGAGACACCACGCCTGGATGACGATGAGTCTGTTAAGAACAAGGACTCCTCTCATTGGCTGGCATTGGCAGTCGTGGGCATGGGATTTGCCTCAGCCATTTATTTCTTGACAAGGAATACAAAATTCACATCAGGAACAACGTTTGTCAAAAATATACGATTAGTTTTTGAATCATGATGTAAATGTTACTTTATGATGAGATGTTTTGCAGAGTGCTTGCCCTGACTATTGTGATTTACAGTCTAACGTAGAGGACGGTTGTGAGATTAACAGTAATCTTATGCATAGGTTTTTAAACATTGATGTTTTTGTTGTTAGATTTGGGATATTTTGTCTTCCTACCCATGCTATTAGAATTCATTTTTGGGGTTTGTGCATTAATTGTATTAATTCATATCAAATGTTGCCATCAAGTTCCAGACTTGATTGGATTTTTTTTACAAAATCTGTATTTCTGATTGTTGTTGGAGCAAAGAATTGTCACTCTAGAGACCTTTTCCTTTGTAAAATTCAAATAAACAAAACTATATTGACTAAAGCAATAGTTGTGTGAGGCCTATGGGCTGTCAACACAAAGAGCTTTAAAATTGTACAATGCTCTTGCAATCATACAGTGTTATTGCGTAGTCCTTTGAGATGAATGACTTGTTAGAGATGTGTGTGTCGTTCCATTAAGTCCTTTCTTTGATGCTTCGATCAGCATACACAGTTTTGCCAGCCTGAGGCATGCATGCTTCTCTCTCCTTATCTATTATTACTGAATTTTTTTTACGGCATGTGATGGAATGGGATCAGAAATGGAAGGATTGGATATGGCAGTGAAAGCATATGCAGGTTACCCTGGAGATTTGGGGAATTGTCAAAGCAATAATGTTACGGTGATAAGTCAAATCAAGAATTTCGTTAGAAAAAACATTTACAACGAATTCTCAGTTGAATGTATTACATTGTAGATTATGTTATTAACTTGCCAGCTGCAGCGGCATCAGGATATTCTGCTTTTTTTTTTTCTCAACTTCATTAACTGACACTTTGACTGATCAAAGCACTCTGTTTTCAACATTCAAATTTAGAATGTTGTTTCCATTTTACCCTTCTTCCCCCTTTGTTTTTTTGTCATATGCTCCTAGAATTGTTTTTTGTTATTTTGACACTATTGTTCTCATATGTAATTTGCATTTCATGTCATATCCTTTGCAATGATAAGTGATGACATGCTTTACTTTTTAGTGGTCACTGGAACAAGTATTGTTTGAGTATTTGTTTGTGATTTTGCAATGATTGAATATCTTTTACAACTCAATCTTTTTTCGGAGTATTACTATTACAATTTTTTTGCAGGAGCCATTCCCTGTCAATGAAAATTTTGCTCTACATGTATGTTAAGTTCTATTTTTACTTTATAAGAATGGAATAGTAGCCTGCCTGTTCACTATGTCGCAGTGTTTTTGTGTTTATCCCATGAGGACTTTAAGTATCTCTGACTTTTCTGTCCTGTGACAATAATGTGCACTGGGTTGTATTTCAAACAAATATACACTTTAGTATAAGGTGAAGGAGAAGCCAAAAGTTAAAGATCCTGATTTATCTCTTTTGCTCCAAATCTTTTTGCACCAATCAACATTCTGGACAGTGCACATTGTGTTGTCCCGTTGTAAATGAAAACGGACTTTGTAAAGAATACTACAAATAGAAGTAAGGCTGTCTGTTTTTTTCTTTGTGGTAAGCATAAAAGTTACTTTAGAATTTGACTCTGTTTCTTTGTAAAGCAAATGATTTTATCTTGTTGGGTGGCTGTTGTCTGCACTGTGACTGAGTTGTTAGGGGAGGACTGTTTGAATGCTTGTTATCACTTGTTGTATGGACTGTTGAGTAAACTTTTGTGATAGCTCTTGAAATCGGACATACCATTTCTCATATTTTTACTATAAGGCTTACATAAATTGCATATCATCATCAAATTTTCCCTTAATTGCATGCAGGATTTAAGTGTTGACAAAAATTGTAACAATTTTTTAACAGATAGAAATATTGTCGTATTGTTTTTGTAGTGATTTATTTATATTATTTTTGGTATGAAACTGCATTTGCTGTTACATGCATTATGACTTGAAAATTTACTAAAATAATAAATTGTTAAGATTTGTTTAAAAATGAGTCGATCAAGCCTTGAGGATCCCTGTTTATAATGGGTAGAGGTGGTATGACTGCAGCCTGATTTGAAACATGGCATGTGATTGGTTCTTCACGTTTTTTATACCTTTGCAGCTGTGGGTAGAGGAATCTTTGAAAGAAATAATAAAGCAGAGTTGTATTTATCGTACCGGTATTGAATATAAACTTGACTGTGTTCATCTTTTGTGCCATATGTAGAGATTTGTGAACAGAAGCTGCGAAAATTCGAATGCAATCTGTACTGTAGAGACAAGAAAATGATGATGACCAGTTCAAACAAGCTAAATAAAATCAGCGTTTTCCAATAACTCCCTATATCTTGGACTTTCAATTTTTCAGTTTCAGTTTCAGCTTGTCTGTGTAGAAGGACACTAACATCTGCTTTCTGAAACAATTTGCATGTCTGTATTAAATTACATGTATTATTGAATCAGCTTGGATTTGGTGCTTACCAAGCAAACCAGCATCTGTGGGGTAATGTTTCAGAAGATATATTTGAGTTTGTTGTGTGTTGTGCAGACCATGTCATCATGAAAGGATGATTTATAAGTGCAGAAACTATACTGAGTATTGCCTTCTTTCTGCTGGGGTGTTTGCATTAAATCATCACGTTCAGCCCGGGTTGACCCAGGGAGCCAGGGTTGGAGCAGCTTTTAAGTGGCCTTTTTAAGTGTTGAAAGTTGTGTAAAGCCAAATTCATGACTACCTATCAAGGTGCAGTTATCATGGACAATGGACAAGTAAGTGCTTATAATAGGACATAAATATCAGCGCCTATGATGTAATGGTCAGGCTCTTTGCCTATCACACTGAAGATCCGAGTTCAATCCCCACATGTAGATAAGGAGATGAGTGGCTCTCCAACGGAGATGGTATTGTGAGGGATCCAAATGGATTAAAACAGGGTGGTGATAAAAGGGGTATAGAAACATGAAGAGAAAAAAAATCACTCACCACAACCTCAACAAACCGGTTGTTGTCTTATTTATTTTTTGGGGCCCGACGAAGACAGGTGTCGCTATCGAAAATTTGCCCGCCCCCACACAATTTTTTCTTCATAAAAAGTTTCATACGGTTTGTTGAGGTTGTCGTGAGTGATTTTTTTCTCTACATGTTTCAATCCCCACATGGGGCAAATTTTTAATTGAGCCTCTTCATCTGTTTCTAGGATGTTATAGAGAAATTAATCACACTAAACAAATCCTCCCTAGAATGTTGTGTCCCTGTCAGCCTGGGTTGGCTCTTACAGGCAAAGTCAAAGTAGCCCACCTTTTAAGTTACCTTATGGTGTCACACAGGGTGTAAAAAAAACTAACCACCCGTGATGATTATGACTTAGGTCATGCAGTGTCACTGTGTGGTAGTATTGCTTCTCAGTCAATAGACGGACAGGCTGCATTGACCAGTAGCCAACAGATGAATGCCGGTCCGTATCTGTGGTCATATAAATCAAACTCAACTTACGACCTTACAACTGTGTAGAATACTAGACCCACAGAGTTCTATAAGGTTATTCTATTTATATCTATGACTAGACCAAGGTCGTAGATCTACACCATGCGCAAATTACCTTTCATCCGGTGTAAGTTCCCCACTAAAGTGTAAGTTCCCCACTAACTTACGCAAGTGAGGGAGGACAACTAACGAGACTTACATCGTGCGTAGCTGCCAACTTTTATGCATGCCAAATTCGTTCAAAATACACCTAGGTGCAGTAGACATACCACTCCACAACTATCAACAATGTGTGTCATTTTTCAAAATGTTTTTTTTTTTTTACCCAAATTTGTAAATTAAAAAGTGTCTTTTAAAAAGGACGCTAGGAGGAAAGACGTTGAGAACATATTGAATACATTCCTCAACAAGTAAATAGAACATAGAGTGGCAGTAATCCTGCAAAAAGAATTGTCAGAAACAATGTGATATTTCAGACCTCTCTTTGAGAGCTTCTTACTGACCAGTTCCAAAACAATTGATTGACCAGCCCAAACTACCTGTCATACTTTGCACAAGATCCCTGGTACTGGTACAACTCCAGATGGACAACACAGCCAAGAGGAGTTGCCAGAATTTGTATTTTGTAGCTAAATCAAATGGGTTTGCTCATGATGCACTGCTTCTGTTCATGTCGACCATAGTGCAGCACCACGCTCTCATTTTTCTGAGGGTTTCTTCCATGAGGAAGTACCTCAGGTAATGATCATTCAGCAGGTTAGAAAGACCCCAAAAATCAGTGTTTGATGGACGCTGGTCACTTTCAAAACTAATTTTAAATTCATACGGCAGAACCGGGATCTGTGGTGTAACGGTAAGGCTCTTCGCGTATCATGCAGAACTGGATCCCTCCCTTTCAGCCTGTTGCAAGGGACGTAAAACTGGTTAAACCAAACAAACAAATATGTAGACTCAATCACTTTCGTAGTGCTCTGTGCTGAATGCACTACATAGCCTACGGGCACTGTAAATTTTGCTGATTAATACTGTGCACTTTGATGGGCGATTCCAAACACAGATGTCTGAATAATCCAGACAGATTGTTGGGACCAAAGGTGTCTTGATTACTGAAACAGGACTGTGCATTTATAAGAAAAGTCCATACAGTGAAACTCGGATAACAGAATCATCTGGACCAGCCCAATATCCTCATTATATATTGAGGTTGCCCAATGTCCTCGTTATCATTGGAAGTTGTTTAAGGGGACTTTCATTTTCTCTCATTACTATTAATGCAAGTCAGCTCTCATTATACAAGTATGTATACAAATTCCACTGTATGAAGAGGCCATACCAGTGCTGAGGTGTAATGGTTAAGCCCTTCGACTGTCACGCGGAAGACCCAAGTTCAATCCTGAAAGCGGACGATCTCGGTTTTTTCCTTCTCAGCCAGGCAGGGTCGAAGCAGCCCATCTCTTATACATGTATGACTTTACAGTGTTGCAGGGAACATAAAACTGGTAACCAAACCAATCCAAAGAGACCATTGGTCCCAGTGTACAGCAAGTAGGCATACAAGTTTTTGCTGTGTATAACTACAGTATATCGGATTCATCATTTGATCCTCAAGGTGTCAAAACAAAGTAGTCTCTAAATGTAGTAAATGGACAAGAAAAAGGCTCAAGACATATTTCAGAAAAGTTTTATTTCATGAACTTTTTTTAACAAAATAGAACACTCGGAACTGCGGAAGCTATTTTTCTGGTACTGAAACAACTAAGTCATGTTATGAAAATAAATTGAGTCAGCTCCAAGTACAGCTTCTAAAACGCCAAAGAGGAACGTAGAGGCCAACATGTCAACATGAATAAAAATGGAACATTCCCTCTGCAAAACGTACATGACATGATGAGTGTAATTTCAACTGTGATATCAAACTTCAACTTTAATGGAAACATTGACATTTGTGTCTTTGTACTTCATAACTTCCTTAACAAACCATGATGCCTTATATATAATCCTTTTACATTTCATGATCACACCATCAAACAGAAATTTTTTTTTTTGTCTGAAACTCAATCTGTCACAAATCAAAGTTATAAGCAACAGATACAATTTCCACTCAATAGTTTAATCCCTTACTCAGTATTTATGCTAGAAAAACCCAGGGTTAATTTTATTGCATTGCATTTAGGCGCAGATATGCCCTCTCCTCTCCAGGAAGTCCTGGCGTTGTTGCTATTTTTTATCAAATATGGGACAGCTCTATTAAAGAATGGCCTATTGATACTGATAGTATTGTGAAAGTTGATAGTAAAAATTACTAACAACATCTTAAATACAATATATATATAAAATTTACTGAACAAATTGACACTATTATTTGTGGTCTTTATGTCTTCATACTTGACAGCAAGTCCAACGCACTACATCGTACCTGGACACAAGACAATGAGATAGTATAGTTGACTGCTTCCCATGTTTTTCCTTCTCCCCCACCCCCTTAGATCTGAATTACTCCACAAATAAATGTACCGGTAATACAAACATGCTCCAATGGAGAGAGAGCGTAGATATGATCAAATCAGAGAAGGTGTGGGACATGTCAAATCCTGCAATGTCTTACTATTCTAAATTTCAGGCAAAGACTGTTACAACTTTTCTGACTGACCCCTGACCTAACTGACCAATGCTTATGAATACTGACTGCTGTCAACATGAAGACCTTGCATACATAATGTAGGCCTACTCCATTCCATTTAACATTATTTCAGAAATGCTAACTTTTTTTACAACATCTAGATAGAAGCAATTGGACTGCTCTGAATCCTGAATAATGCAGTTGGCCTGGGTGCAATAAATAAGAAAACTAGTCCCACTAGTAAAATAAGGGAGCACCAATGGCTTATGTGTCCGCTACAAACTATGAAGTAACATGTTCTAATACCTACTCATTGTTGAGGCATTTTGGTAGCACCATAGCATGTGTGTGCTGGTATTAAATTAAAAATAAAGTTAGTAAGCTTGTGCAGATTTGACATCTGATCTCTGAGGTCGTGTTTCAGCTGGTACAGCATGGTATGTTAACATACAGAAGGATCCCTTTCAATACAAGGAAAATAATCAAATTTCAATTCTTTCCAACATAGTTTTATCCTTCGATGTGCCCCGACAAACTCTGAAAATTGATCGTATTAACTCACCATTAGAGTAAATGCAGAAATGTGAAATACAGTGGTAATAATAATTATAGAGATACTACAATACCTGGTGTGAATAGGAAGGTGTGATTTTCTACTTAGCGACATATATATATATAATAGAATGCATGATATAGTTCCAGTTATATTTCATGTACATCATTCAGATCGAATTATATGAAAACAATTCTGCATTAAAATATCACAACAAAAACCCCCACCAAACACGATACTTAGGTTTTTGGCTTTCATGAGTTGGAAATCATCTCTTGCTACTTTATGAGAAGCAGCAACAACTGCACGCATCAGCCCTGAGCTCAGCGCCAAGGAAAAACAACAACAGGGTTACATAATAATAATAATAATGACTGCATTTATGTAGTGCACATCCCCGCTTGAAAGCAGGCTCTATGCACTTTACAATCAATTATTACCCCGGCAGACCAAGTCATTCAGAAACCTTCTCAACTTCCTTTGAAGCATACAATGCAAACTGCCATTTTACAGGTGCTAAAGCACTAACACACGGACAAGATTGTTCACTGTCTATAGCTGGGTACTCATTTACACCTGGATGAAGTGAGAAAAATTTGTGTAAAATGTCGTTCTCAAGGACACAACGTCGGGCGTGAGCTGGGATTCAAACCCCCAACTTTCCGATTACGAATCCGACAGCCTAACCACTAGACTACCGACGCCACTTGTGAAAAAATACAGTCGAACCTGCCTTTGCAGTCACCTCTCTATAGCAGCCCCCTTTTCATGACACCCTTGCAATTTTTTCACCTCTCTGTTACTGTCCCTGGCCAATAATTTTCTGTGACAAAATGGCCACCAAACCTGTCTATCAAGGTCATTTTGGAGAGCAGGCAGCAAAACATTTCCTGCTCAAACTCCACCTGTTTTGACAATGAACACCAAACTCCTGTGAGTCCCCAATAACTTACCACAAAGGCCCCTATACTCGGTCTGTGCACAATTTTTTTTTTGTTGGTGATTGACAAAGCTTACCAGGATTCAAGTACATGTAGCAATTAACCCTGACTGAGACCCTTTAAACAGTGGCCATCTTTCTACATTCTATAATAGTCTCTTTTCTCTGTTTCTTGAGAGACCACTGTGGTCAATTCAACTGTACATCCAACCAAGGCTACCTGATAATTAAGGAAGCCAAATTTAGAAGTGAACACATATATATTCAATTTAAATATAGAAATGATTAACAGTATCACTACTCCCAAACTACTCTTCAACAACATGTAACCAGTGATGTTTTTTTGTGTTTCTTCAAATTTTAACGAGGCATGAATGTGACTTCCAGGCTGAAAAGTAAAATGTCCAGGGTTAACCTCACATAAATTTGAAGATGTACAAAAAGAAAACTAAACTGACAATGCTTCTGCCTCGTTGCATATTAAATATTACACTTTTGAGCACACAATTTCGTTGGATGCCATCATGGTGATACAACAAACATTTGAACAATTCAGAAACCACTCCGCTTCAGCGATACATGGGTATGAAAATAGGGAGCCAGTTTCTTCATTCAGGAACAAACAACTAAACAAGGCAAACTTTGGTCTTAGGACATGGTACTGAAAACCCTTCACAACTGAAATATGTATCCTCATACCAAGGGAAAGCTGGGTCAAAGCTAAATAAAAAATTACTTGTGTTTATTGCTACCAACAAAACTATACAAATTCAGAATTGTCTTGATGATAATACACAAACAAAAAAACAAGTAGGATTCTTGCAAAGAAACCCTCAAGACACAAGTCTTTCTGAAAAACAAAAAAACAAAAAAAACTGGTCTGATAAAAACATCTGGAACAATCGCACTGAACGATTGGATGAGTAGAAAATTGTACAAAAGGGAAGAGAATGGATGGCTTGAAGTAGGAATGCAATAGATGCTCACATGATATAGATATAGATATATCTACAGACAAAAAACAACAACAAACAGCACATCAAAACACACTGCCTTCCTGAAAACAAAAAAATATAAACCATCATCTTGCCAGGGTGTCGAAAAATAACCCCCAAAACAAACAAAAGAAATCAAACTTTACGTCCCCATTCTTTGCATTCCAGAGTGGGTAGGTCCATGTGCATGACCTGCTATCAAACTTAAGATTACTTCAGTAAGTAACGAAAGACAGATTTTCTCCTTCAATCATACTGTTGAGGATGTCAAAGCTGATGTAGCCCTTCTCAAAAGTCAGCGGGATACAGTCGACTCCACTTGTGTCGAACTCATTTGATAATTTTGTTCAATTCCCAGTCACTCTTCTTCTATACACATTAAAATGAACTTAGAACTTTGTATGGCTATGAGTTTTATCTTTTTCTCCAGCCCATCCCCTGATGACATCAACTCATCCACAGCTGACTGTATTTTGAAGCTGACAAGACAATCAACATCAGTTCAAATGTGTCTCTCTATTCTTCATCTTTCAGTTAGAGATATATTTCAGTCAAACAAAGAAGTAAAACTCCAAAACACTGACAATACAAGCATAAGATATCCTTCACACACAAACAAACATGAAAGCAGAAAATGATTCTCATCACAGACCAGAAAGTGATACATGATATATTTTGTTTTAAATTTAAAGGCAGGTAATGCTGTTACAGGAGTCTGCTGCTCTATGAAAAAGAATATGACACATATCATTCTGCAATGATTATCCAGGGGGAGAGGGGGGAGAAACTTAAGTTATGTACCATTATAATAAGTAACAATAAACATCACTGCACCCCTCCATCCCCACAAACAGATTAATGAGAAATAAAGTGAATGCATTGCTGCAACTAATCAATTTTTACTGCTACCATCCAGACAATGGAAAGATAAAAATAGAAAGATTTAGATTTTCATAATAAAAAGCCAAACATGAAGGAACAAAAGGTTTAATAAGTGCACAGCCAAATATTGTATGACAAGATTTGCACAAACTCTCGATGTACGACCAAAATTACACTTATGATTATGGAAGCATGTTTTCATTTTTCAAATGTATGTGACAATATTGAGACAAGGGCAAAAAACAAACAGGTGCCTTTTTTTCCCCTGGGAGTATAAAAATATGAGGAGTCAACCACTTTCATTTCCTATACACTCATGACAGGTACCTGAAAACATAAAAAGTTTTACATACTTCATGTTGAGAAGATAAAGATTTGGTCCATAAAGAGTACATATTTTGTCGAGGGTTAAATAAAATTCATGACAAACTTCAAAATTTACCTTGCAATGCTTAATGCCCAAATAATCCACACAATGATAGTTTGAAACTGGTATAATTTATTGATCTAATCTATCTAATGCCGCAGTTATTGATTACATCTGAGTAGAGAGTTAACTTAACTGGCCTGAAGGTAATATGTTGGTACTGAACGTTTATGTTAGCTGGGTTTATTCTGACCAGGACACAAGCAGACCCTTTAGATTTCTCACCATCTGAATACTAACTACAATAACGTATGATGAGATGAGCTTCTTCACTAAAGTTGAACTCTCTGAAGTCTAATATAATGCTTGTGACAAACACAATAGACATCTAAGTAATCGAAAGTTGAAGAAGACCAAGTCTACACTGGAAAACATTCTGATTTGGTTTTCAACCAACAGTGGTTAAACTCTCCAGTGTAAACGTTACTAAAGGGGATGTTTCAAGGTCAAAATATATGTAGACGTCCAGAAAGGTTGCTAGCCTTATACGGTTTTGAATCAACCTGTGAACAATAACATTTTATAATGTGGGCTAAGAACTGCTGACTACCTCTAAACTCTGATAGGGAATAGTGAAAAAAGGTATTGTTTGTTTTAATGAAGAAGAAAGACACCTTCGAAAGACATTCTACAATTTTTTTCCTCCGCTGTGATTCAATACGTTGCTCATACACCAATTACATTGTTAGCCAAAATCTTGATGTAAAAACCAACGAGAGGATTATTTCTTTAGTTGCATTGTGATATCCAACCCACACTATCAAGAACTCATGAAACTCCAAGTTGCGATTTATCAATATCCATTTCAATTTTTTACAGACCCATCCATTCACCACAACAAATATACCCGAGGAAATGATGCTTAAAGCTTCATAAAACATTGTTGTCAACACACCAAAAAATGGAAAAATACATCTCTAGCACAGCAAATTATTGTATATAAAATCTACATTGAAATATTTACACATGGCAATGAGAGCTGAAAGTCAAGACCATCCTCCCCCTTGTACTACTTGAGGATGGGTGAAAGGCATTTGTTCTATCAGTGTCTCATGGAACAAAAGTTCCATCTGTCCTTGTCAAAGAACAAGATACAAGCTGAAAGACATCTGTGTCAGATCATCACAGAAGTAAGAAAATGGAGCAGAGGCAGGGTGTTATTACCTTGAAACACTATAAATAGACACAAGTTATGTTTATGTTCAGTACAAGAATGCTGTAATTTATAACACCTATTTCAGGCATATTTGCACCATAGTTGTCATAAAAGATCATTCTGCTGATGAAACAATGTCCATATAAAGCACATCATATGGATGGCTGGTGACTTCAATAAACATTTTCGCTCCAAATTATAGTCCCTACATTTACTTCACTATGCTTGTGTTCTCATTTCCCTCATAGGAAATTTCCTGCTAAGCAAAATTAGCATAGCAAAAGCCAGGGCAACCTAGACATAGACGTGTATCACATGGTTTCCCAAACACATCTCAGTGAAACCTTGTTTGGTTTGCATATGATAAGGAACACATTGAGCCATTGTGGAGCATTAGGAAAGATAAGTAACAGGTGAAAAAATGCACAAAATTGTCATGTTGACCCAGAGCTTCACAAAGTAGTAAAGGCAAACCACTCTTCAAAATGAAACAATCAATGCATAAAATATAGAAAGCGTAACTAGCGAGGACTACAGGTGTATCATGTTTCCAAACGTGCACAACGATTTTTGTGTCAAGTGCTAGAACATGACAGATTTTTTCTATACCGCTCGTAGTAATTTTAAAGTCAATCTGTTTATAGACAAAGAAAATTACTGCTGATTTATAAATATGTATATAAAAGATTTCATACAATATAAAAAGATGTTGATATGAATAAGTGTGACTAATGACTTTTCAAAAACCAAATTTAAAATATATTATTCTTTTGCATCAGCAATGAATACTTCAGCAAGTTTCCAATCTCCAAACAGGCTTTATCCAACCTCCTCTTCATTTCATCTAAATAATTCTATTTCTTAAAATATTAAGAGGCAAAATTCTAAACCTGTGAGCATTATAGTTAGTTTATTGTTCGCATAAACTCTGCAGTTTTCCCCTCATTTCAATCAAATGTGATAGGACAGAAAAAAACAAAAAAACATCTACAGACTAGAATGACTGTTGTAGATGAACTTAGAACTGCTAAATTTTATAACACAACAATTTACTTATCCCACAAGGAAAGAGACAAAAGCAACAAACTGTAAGTGCAAATATTTATCCACAAGTGTAGTAGACAAAACAACATAAAATAAATTTGAAAAATAACAACTTTCCGTATGAAATAAATTAATGTACATATTCCACACCTAGTGTTGTACGTACAAAATGATAGGGCCAACAAAGAAGGCAAAGAAAGTTCCACACCAAGCACCATATCTTTGAGATAATTTGGATTTAACAACACATTTGATGAGAAAGAAGTTCGGAGTGGAATTTACAAGCAGTAAAGGCAACAGAGAATGAGTCATTAATTCATTGATCCACGCAATTTGCCAGAAATTCAACTGGATTTGGCTTTTGATATTCCAGCCTTCAGTCTGCTTACAATCTGGATGACTGGCTGAAGGTACTTGTGGGCAATGCCATGATGCCGAAGACCAGGAAGGAGCAGGACAACATTCACTGAAAATGCAAACAGTCCAAACATAAGACCCTTTCATAAATAGCCACATAGATAGATAGATACACACAAACTCACATAAAAGCAAGCCATATAAAAGGATACAGCATTTGACTTGTCTGTTAATTTTGTTGAGGTTCTAATAGGAATCACGTTATGTCATCTAAGCACCAGGAATAGACTAGAACAATACTAACACTTGGAGAGAAGGAAGAAGCCACATCAGAGTGCCTGCCAACAACCTGCCTTTAGATTAGGCCACGCTTGCTTGCTATAAGGAGTTCAAGGGTAGTGGTCAAGCTTGGTACCAGTACTGATTGTCTGCTATTTTACGAGCTCTTGCCCTTTCTGTGTACACACCATGTCATGTTCGTGAATGGGAATCAACATAACCAGCAATACATCTGGTTTTTGGTGTTTTGGCTATTCTTTGTTTGGCGACCTTCGCAGTGTAACCGGTCGCACCTGCCCTAGAATCTAAAAACTGACGTTGGACATCAAACAGTTTCTCTATAATTTCATTAACAGTTGTGTTCCCTCCTAACCTATGCCGGAGTCGGAGCAGCAAATTGTCGGATTATCGAGACATAAAAGGAGGGAAAAATTTGATTCCCGCTGATTGTGTCGGATAAGAGGATTTGTTGGATTATCGGCGCTCCACTGTATCTCCAAACTTTTATTTATACAAAGAACCCACTTATTCATTTACTGAGAAAATTTTGGAATCAAAGACAGATAAAAAAATTTGGTCTTAGCCATGCTGAACCCCATGTTGTCACAGCCTCTTCTCTTTACAATATATTAATATACCTCCTAAAGAATAATCAGGGCCACCAGGTGTTCAGCAGGAGATACATGTAATGTCATATTGGGAGCCATGCACATCTAAGTTTTGCAATTTCCACCATGGCAAGATGCAAACAGTTACCCATTTTTCAACCAAACCACACAATGGATCATTCAAAGGATGGAGGGGTTAAGAACATTGTTCGGTGATGTTTCTTCTGTAGTTTGTTTTCTAAGGGATGGAGCGAGGGTTGGTGGTGGTTGTCATTCTTTGAGAATAAGCTAAAGCAGGTACCGGTATGTCAGTTGAAAAATCAAAGTCTTTCATGCTGAATTCTCTTTGATTCCCCCCCCCCCCCTCCTCCCACATACATCTAAAGGCAGTTGGTTTCATCATGCAATAGTCCTCTTCTTGTAATATGAGATTATGTTAGTCTGTTTTAATAAGTACAGTTTTATACAAATGCCGGCAAGAGGAAGATTCCCAAATGACAATGTCGAGGTCAGGGTCAATTCAATGTCTAATGTTTACAGGTTGAGTAAGTCGAGATATGTTCATAAGTTCACCTGATGGAAGAAAAAAAAAAGAAAGGCAAAAACCATGGATTGCAATTGCTGAATCTGAACAGATTAGTACAAATCACTTGTATGCAGCAGTTACAAAGTGTTAAGCAACAAAGCTTACCGAAGAGATAAGTTAGGAAAAGGTTGTCAATTCGGTTGCCAATCCATGCAGTCACAGTGAGGACTCCCATCACAATCACAAAGAACTGAAACATTACAAAACAACAGCAAAATGTCAACTTTGTTGGCAAGTTGAGGAAAGTTATTCACAGAATCCAATGATCTCTATTCAAAGGAGGAGAAAATAAACAACAACAAAAACAACAAAAAAACAACTAATGGAGCCAAAAATCCTAAAAAACATTCCACTCTCACATTTCCTCATGGTGCTTCCAAGATGGTCTAAGTATGACTTGAGACATTGTGGAATATACTCATTATGTAATTCCCCACATCATAGTGCATTGTTTGGTATTAAATTTGTTTAAAAATGCGGGGCCATTTTGTTAAAATTTAATGTTTCCCTAATAGTTTTACATCATGTATGACAGACCCAGGCCAAATCAGTTTTTTCCTTTTATCTCAGAAGTGGAGAAAGTGAGTTAGGCCATGATGATTTCATAACTAGTTTACTAGGGTCTTTAAGACCTAATGATAAGTTACATAACTCAAAAGTACATATCCCTATTGCTATTCTGGTGTTTCCAAATTTCAAAACTGTTCAAAATGGGCGTCTACAGCTATCACTGCACGTCATTGCGTAGAGATATTCTGGACAAGAGGACTTTTTCTGTAATACATGTATAATTAATATTCAACAAAGAAACTTCCATCAGTGACCTTTAGAGAGAAAACACATGTTTTGTGTACCTGAAAACTTCAATTGCAGAGGTCTAGTGGCTGAATTTAGTGGAAATTTACATTCATAGAAAAGCAAATTGCCAACATTCCAAATAGCCTACTAAACATTGCCAAAGAACGAGCATGACCCAAGCTAAGCTGATATCATGCAAAGCAACCTCTGTAAAGATTTGCATACTTACAAGTTTTGGATTGTGTTTTCTCATTTCTACTAGCCCTCGGAATGTGTCCACAAGGTCTTGATGAACAGCTGACATTTTGTCACAGATTTCAGAAAACTCATTTTCCTCAAATGCTGTCCTATTGAATTTTTTTTTTTTCAAAAGAGAGATTTAAAACATATTAACTTCCAAAAAGCACATTTTGTAACAGCAATATATCTAAAAGGAACACATGGCTGACCATAAAACATGTTTTAAAGTAAAGTCAATGTTGTAGATTTGAAACATGATAACATGGAACTGAGAGCAACATATTTTGAGAATTTGTATTAAAACTAAGCACAATGGCTAACAATTCAATATACAGTGGATGCTGCTTAAACCGAAATCAGCGGGACCGACCGAATTCTTTCGGTTTGGACGACTTTTCGGTTTAGAGTAAGTTGGCTGTATTGCATGTTAATAAAGGGACATAATTCGTTCTGTCTAAATTACTAAAAATATATAAAGAGTTATGTCCCTTCGTCTATTGGAGCAGACGTCACCGCCCCCTGCTTTCGGTTGTTGTTGTTTTTGTTGGGTTTTTTATTTTTTCACACATGACGTCATGAAAATCACTTTATTGAATATGAAAGCCTACTGAAAATGACTAATCAAAAAGAGCATGGTCTTATTCCAGCAAGATGGCACATACATACGCTAACTCACT
>JAUKPP010053838.1:5198-16691 GCA_032273245.1 Phyllaplysia taylori | reverse complement strand
CACACACTCGCAGAAACACGCCTGCACTTAAACACACAGACACACACACACACACACACACACACACACACACACACACACACACACACACACACAAATCTCAGACAGGAAGTTGTGTATGCAACAATATATTACCATTTTGCCACCATCTTGACGGGTTATTTTGCTTTTTTTCAGCTGCCATTCCCCTTGTGGATCCTGAATTGAAGCTATTGCCCTTGCACTTTTATGTCGACCCTGGTCCAAATGTAGACTGGAACAAAAACCTTGTGCATGAACCCAGTCTAGAAGACCGGATTAATTTAGTACAGAAGTTCATGGAGGTAGAGCGCATCCCTTTCAAAGCTGGAGATCTCAACGGAGACAGTGACCGGGGCTCGTGTGGGTCTCAGGATTCAGATGAAAGTGGTGCCATCTTAAGGGACAAGGATAAGAAAAAGGAGGATAAGAAGAAAGAAGCACGAATGTCTCAGCAGATGCAGTCAGTGGCGAAACAGTTTGGTAGCATTGGAAAAACTATGGGGAAAAAGCTGAAGCAGTTAGGAAAAAGTGGGAAAAGTGATAAACCACGACGCCCTAGTGTGGGCAATGAGATTACACAGAGTACAAGAGTTATTTCTTCTTTAGGGAGTGGCCAGGGAAATGGTCGGGAGTTTGTTCTTGTTGCTAATCTATCTGAAAAACGAAGCCCCAACCATCAGAAAATGATAAAGAATTACTTGGAAGATGCCAAGGAGAGGTTTCAGCGAGATAGAGAAATGAAGAGAAAGAACGATATTGAGCTGAGGTCTCGTGTGTCAAATCCCAGTTCTGTGTGTGGTACCCCTGGCTGCAATGCGTATGGCACAGCTCAGAATGGTTACCTTTGTAGCACCTGCTACAGCGCTCAGCAAAGAGAGCAAACTCTGCAGCAGAGGGCTGGAGGTCAGTACATTTACAATACTTTCCCTGGTAGAGCACGGCAGCCTGCAGCTGACTCCTACCTGGATCCAGAGGAAATATTCCGCTATGGCAAGTCCAAATTCTACACATCGAGTAATGAAGATGTTAATGAACCATCTCATTCAGTGAATCTGGCAGTTGCTACCATGGATCGGCAGCAGTCTCGATCCCAAAACAACGTAAATTATCCCAGGTGCCCGTCCCCAGACTATGACAATGCCAGCACTGGTTATCTCAGAACTGAAGAGAGGAATGTTTCGAACAATCAACAGCCCATCAGCAGGAACTCGGAGGATAAGTGCAGAATTCCAAACTGCAGCTTCTTTGGCCGCTCAGAATGGTCAGGATACTGCTCCAAGTGTTGGAATGCTGTGAAACCAGGGAATACTGCTGTGCGGTCAAGTACAAAATTGTAGTTATGATCAAAGTCAAATGGATGTGTTGCATGTTGACCTAAGTTGTGTACTACATTCGTTTATTTGTTGTGTTTTTTTGTCCCACTGCGTGAGATAATTTCTCTGGTAGCAGGTGGTGAAAGCTTGTGAAACTTCTGCTTGTCTTAGTTTTATGAAAGGACTTTGCTTCCTTATAGCTATTTAGTGAATAGAATGATTTTTTTTCAAGAGCAACAATTACTCTGTTAGAACTTGAAATTGTGCTTTATTGTTGGTTAAATTTGTATGATTGGTTTTGATCAATCTTTTAAATGTGATGTAGATTGGGTTGTAGTCAGTCTGCAACTGCAAATGTTAACAGTGTTTGCTGTGGAACCTGTGTCAGCTGGAAAAGGCAATGTGCAGTGGATACTCACACCACATTTGAATTATTGAAAAGTATTAAAAATGTACACTCCAGCTGTAATTGTGCAGTGCTGTTTTTCATTTGACAAAGAGGCATGTAAATGATCTTTCTTGCCATTAACTCTTTAAAAAAAACCCACACTGGTTTGTGAATTCTGTGGTGATGGTAGGTTTATTTTAACTCCATAATTTTTATTGTCTCTTTGTTCCTTTTGCTTGTCTGTACATACTGTAGATTATTTATTAGATAAAGATTTCTTGACTCGATGATCATAATAAATGGAAGAGAAGAATTAATGTGATATGACTGAAAGAAAGAAATTGTCTTTATTATGACATAGTATTAAGGTACTATAAATATCAGGTGGAAAATAGAAACTATATTAAAAGCAAAAATGAGTGAGCTGAGTTGTTTTACCATAAACATGTTTCTCCTTTTTCTTGACAATTTCTATCCTTTGTAATTAACTACAGGTGTGTGACATTTGCTTTGCGTTAATGATAAGTTTGTGCATTTTTTAGAGGACTGAATACTTTATGGGCAAACAGAAACTGGACAGATGATATTTTTGTTTAGTAAAATGTTTGAGAGCTGTTTATGAAGTCCTATTAAAATGCTTGACGAATATAAGGAGGGTTGTACCTTCTATTCAATGAAACCCCTTTTCCCTCAAGAGTCTTGGGTCGAACATGAAGTTGGTGGAATAGTGAGGTTAATGGCTGTGCTTTGTCAAACACTTACAGCTGCCCAATGTCAATATTACCTTGTCTATTACAGCTGCTGGCAGATCGTTAGTAGTGCTAGCTGTTGCTATTTCATTCTTTCCAACCTTTCTGGAGTCGATTTGAAACTCCATATGCAACCAGCAGCAAGTTTAACAATACTCATCTGGATTATAAAAGCTATTTTGGGCAGTTCACGGATGGCCATTTAAAGGGGCAAATAGTTTGGTATATTTATATAGGTGTTCATTTTCATACATGAGAAAAACTCTGAGCTTGACTGTAGCGAATTGAGGAATTTTTATGAGAAATAATCCCCATTCCCTCTCCCCCCCCCTAGTCAAGAGATGGGCAAAGACAAAACATTCAAGTGTTGGTTGATTTGCTTCATGCAAAATTGAATCTTTTTTCTCTATCGAACTTGTTGCTTCAACATGCGTTATATACTGGCAAGATATCGGTGATCATTCATGCTTACCGTAACAAATCTTGTTTTGTCATGACCTGTTCAGAGCAGATTGTCAAAACACCTTTTCATTTTGAGCCTTCATTATAGTTTTCTCACTCAGATGTCAATAGGTTTTTTTATACAGTAGACTTTAATATCGTGCACCTATGGTGATCAGCAAAGCATGCTCGCATGCCGGTCATGCTATTAGGTGAAATCCATTAGGGAGTGATATATTATGTAAGGGAAAACATTCATTTGATCCACCATACAGGGGGTTATGTTCTAAGGCAAAAAACACTGCTCCACCATATTCACAATTTGTTTCATGTTTATAAGGTATGGGGTTTGTGTTTGTCCATGTGGTCATGGAAACAACATGGTGACTTTTGTTATTAGTAATTGCCATGTGGGTTCTCCATTTTGAAAAGTATAAAAGTAAAGAATTTATTCACACCTCAAAGTATTATTCAACCAAACAAGCATTATCATGTTGTGTTTGTAAATTCAGATGAGGGTGGGTGGGTGGCAGGCAGGTGCTCTGGTTTGGTGCTCCTTTTACTTCTTTCTGAGTGTTGCTATGGTCTTAATCTATTTCCTGGCACTGTAATAATCACATGGTGTTGGCAGTGTGGTAAAAATCACATCAAAAGAAACAAACTTCAGAGTGACTTTTATTTACTAAGGGTTTCAGTTTTCGTTGAAGGCTTTGAAGTAGTGTTTAAAATAATCTTCCCTCTTCCTTTTTTAAAATTTATACTCTTGACAGCAAGGCATAGACATCATATAGTGGAGATGTGTCATGTACATTAGTTATAGTGCATATGATATGGTTGTGAGATGTGAGGAATTTGTGTGTGTACATACGTGCTTGCGTTAATTTTAATAAATTATGAACTGATTCACCCAGAAAAGTAAAATTGATCAAATCGAAGGTGTTAAAATTGAGCATTGACAATCTCATGCTTTGTTGCTTTTTTAGTTGGAGTGGACTCAGTGTGAGAACTATTCTAACCCATAGTATTTATAATTTATACGTATGGGCAAACATTGATGGAAAAGAATGCTGAAGGTTAGATAGGAAATATTCATTGTTTTTTTTTAGCTCTTTATCTTTGGAGCCTTTTTCCACATGGGACACAGGCCACTTTTTGTCAGTGGCTGATTGAGGTCAGAAAGTATGGAGATTCTCGTTTTTTATGTCAACATGCACATATCATACATAGAATGTATACAAAATATTTTTCACAGAAAATCAAAGATCAATGGAGGTGGCTGGCAGGGGTTCTGATGTGGTCTGCTCCTTCTACTTGTTTCTATGTGTAATTATTGTCTTAATCTGCTTCCTGTAGTTGAAGTGACTTGACAGCACCAGCAGTACCGTACAATTATTCCTAAATAACAAACAAAGATCAAACAGCATCAATATTTCTAGTTCCAAAAAGAAGGCACTTGAGGAACTGGTGCTAGCAACTCCCTGGCCTTGTGTGCCGATTGGCTGCTTCACATGACCTCTATTTGTGTACTGTTCAGACTGCTAAAAAGCAAATGAATTAGAAGTACATGTACTGTGATAACTGGAATTTTAAAGATGCAAGGAAGCTGCAATTTCAGGGAAACATGAATATAGCACATATCAAAGCAGTAACAGCTTTTACTACTTGGACTTCTTTATTTGACTGTGAAGAAAGGAATGGTTAAACTCAAATTTGTTAGCACAAACCAGGGATTTATTCTTTTGCCCATTTGTTTCACAAGTATATTTACCATGTATCTGCAGTCGCATTTAACTTGTAAGTGTGCTTCAACCTGCTGTGAAAAAGTTCCTCTGCTAAGACTTTTTTTCATGCATATTACGGAGATAAGGGAATCGTAAGTCAGGAAGACCACCGTGCATTACAAACTGCATGTTATTTTTTACTGGTGTACACCTGATCTTACGTTGGCTTTTTCGGTGTGGAAATGCATTTTGCTCTCCTTATGGTACTTTCATTTGCATCATGATTGCAATAGCTGAACTGTTAGTTCCTCCTGCATCAAAGAAATGTTTGCTTGATTCGACTGCATTTGTGATGTCTTCCAAAGTCTGTCTGAAGCTCATGTTTTTATTTTGTATCAGACAATGTTTCAATCTTTCCAGTTAGCGTTTATGGTATACGCACATTAATTATCACCTATTAAGGCATAAACATATCATATTAGCAATAATAGATTTTTACTGATTCACTCTTTTGTGGAAAAAGAATAATATTTATGTGTGCTCTCATATAAGAGGTAAGTTAATGCGACAGAGTAATGAGATAATCAGCTTTGTGCTATGAGATGCGAATGTATCCTAAGTGTTGTTGTGATTAAAGATATGTTATCTCAAAAAGTTGATGTACAAGTCTTTCCACACCATTGCCCTTGAATCTCCCTGTACTCACACATACAAACTCTCTCACTCACACACTGTGACAAACGCACACACACACACACACACACATACACTTACACACACGCACACAAATTTACACATACGCCCACATTCATATACAAGCAAACACATTCCCTAGATAAGCAATGTTTCACTTGGATTTTGGACTGTCTGCTAGATCTAGTGTATTGTAAATAGTGGATTTGTTCTGATGGGGCAAATGAAGAATCTGTATGGCTGTTTCTCTGTTATTAACTACGGTGGTTGTTTCAAACTTTCCATGTATAATAGAATATAATGCGATGAGGAAACGATTCATTCGTTCTTTTGCAATGTACAGTTATAATTGGAATATCATTCTCCTGATTTAGTGTGAGTTCAAACCTGTGTACAATATAGTATTGTGTTTTGAAATAAATGAGTGCATAAACTTTTGAAGGTTGACAAGTTTCTCCGCTTGAGATAGATTATTGTAAGTTTACATCCATTGAATGTTGTGTTTGGTTTTCTTGAAATACAGGGTAAGAGGAGCTTTCTTTGCTGCTGTCTTTTCTATTTTGATTAAATATATATGAGTTAATTATTTGCTGTTTAAATTTCATTGTCATCTATTAACTAATATGTCAACTTGAAAGTCTTGAAATAATTTTTTCATTGCTAACGAGAAAGTAAATCCTTAGCTTTTGCACAGCTTTTAGCCAAAGGTATTTTGAACTTATGCACAGACAGCGCTCCATCCCCTAAATGCTTATAAAGTATATAGATTCAGTTTTTTATGTAAATGGCATTTTTGCTATGAAGACATTTCTCAACTCTCAAATCTTTCCTTAATTAAGGGTATACAGGAGATCCAACCCACCCTCTCCTTACAAACACTTCAGGATCAGCTTGGATAACATAGTATTAAATGAACATCATTACTTGTCAGAAATGTTTTGAATAGATTTTATTTTCTGAACTTTCGTATTTTTCTTTTTGTGTGTGTATAATTAAAACAATCTAATGGTCTCAGATTTAAAAAGTTAGACCTTGAAGGTTAAAATCATAGCACTCTTTGCACACAGGTAATTGGCTAAAGAATGAGAGTCAGGAAATTGAAAAGTGCTACTCTCTGTAATCAAAGTCCCATTTTTCATGAAAACAGCCGTGACAGACTAAAAGTAGAATGCAGATGTCCACCATTGTGCTTTGCGGTTGGACCTCTTGCTTTGGATAGGAACCACTTGGTATCAGTAGTAGCATAACATAACAAGCATAGATTGCGCAAAGTCACCAGGTTCATAGATGAAAGTCAACTAAGAAACAAGGTAACGGCAGTTCAAGAAATCTTTAAAAAAAAAAAGAAATTGTAAAAAAAATTGTTTTTTTTATCATCAGAATTGTTTGAACCAAAAACACAATTTTAGTGCAAAAGTTTACTGCAGATTTGATAGATTAGCTTTGCAATTCATGCATATAATTATATGGGTCATTATGACTTTTTTACATTTATGTGTTAGCAGATTGATTTCAGGTGCCATTTTCCTCTGTATTATACCATTCATGTAATGCTTTCTTTCCAATTTATTTTTTTACAAAAGTATAAGTGAAGAGCTTCATCACCGAACGCTTTATGCAAAAAATAAAGAAGAAAAAAGTTCAGTTATGCCACTTTTGATATTGCTATATAAAATCTATCCCAGAAAGCTATACTTGTTCTTAGAATCATGGTGGCAACAGATTTTTCTTTCAAAATTATTGAATTGCGGCGTTCTCGGTTTCCTACTTTGAGTGTGTAATAATGAGCTTTGTGATGAAGCTGTTCACATACTCTTGCCTCTGTGAATAAGACTTGTACAAATTAGATGCTTTGCCTTAGACATGTTTACTGAATTCTCTTTCATCAGAACCACATTTCTACTTGACTCCATCTGCTTTCGAGGTACTGCAAGAGGAATGTGTCTAAACACATTTGTCTGATATTTCTCAAATAGAAATTTTTACAGAAACTTCTGAAATCCTTGATCAAGTTTACTTTGGCTGTGCCTCAATATCATGAAATTGCCATCATTAAAATCACAAAAAGGGCATGATCTTGTTGGCTCATGAGCGCATAAAACTGCATAAATTTTGTCTCTCTTGAGAAAGTTTGTCTTGGAGACCTATTTGTTCAGGGAGGTGTCTATTCAGGTGGCCGGTTTTGAGTTGGGCCTTTCTGCGCATGTCAACTTTCTCCGGACAAATCGTTACATGAGACCACCAAATTTGATGAAAATTGAATGGTATGGTGACGGGTCAGCAGCTCGATTGAAAAATCAGGCAGAGTCTGATATTTTCTGTGCACTCTGGTTCAGATTTCAGAGTGACGATGAAAATCGCAAAGTTACTTTGAAGTTCACCGCCGCGCGGGGTAAAATTTTTATGGCAAAACTATAAAAATATTTATCGCAGCACAAAACTGATTTCATATTCGGAATCAGTGCATCAAAATAAGCAAAGTGGCTCGCGATAAACCTGATTTGATGCATTATTTAGATTTTAGCTGTTTTAAAAAAAAAATTTAAATAGTTGATTGTCAACTATGACAGTGTGTACGAAGGTCATTCAGTGCTTGGCTAGGCACGCCTGAGCTGTGCAAATACTGCGCACTTCACAGTCGACACTGGTTTTCTGATGCAATACGAGAGGAGTTATCTCCCATTTTGAAAGAAAATTACGATAGACTGGAGCATGTGACCACACGGCGCACTTCGATAAAACAGACAGATTATTGTAGGCAACGAATGTGAGACGTTTTATTTGTACGTAAGACGGGGGCATAAGAACCATCATAGAACCTCATTTTGTTACTGGTACAATAGTTATAGATCTAGCTCTAGCCTGATAGGCGTTGTCAATGTCGATCTGCTACAGGGCATCATTAACTTGCTGTACGACGAGCAAGAGAGTAGCGGGTCTATGATCTATCCACTCAAATTCAAATGGCCTTGTAACAAAGTAGAGAGAGGAAGAGCTCTAGGCAGAGTCGCAGCACTACTGGTATTGTCGCTCCCCTCTTCCACCGAAGAAATCTGGTACGGTACATGTAGTTTGTTTTGGAGGCCTGCAGGTTGATCGTTGACTTTTAACTTTTATTTCTGTGTGATTATGAAGTATACTCGCGTCAGAACTTTCCCGCAAAATTTCTAGCTATTAATAGGCTACATGCAAAAAATCAATTTGACCATGGCAGCTGGGAAAAGAAATTCAACATACGTGTATGATTTTATGGAGGCAAAGAAGAGGAGGGAAAGACCCGGAAAAATGATAGTGATAGCCTAGATAATCGGCCACCTGAATAGACTCTAGCCCCCCCAGTTTGACTATTCAGATAACCGGCCACCTGAACCGGCGCTGTGGTGTAATGGTTAGGCTCTTCGCCTTGCATGTGGGAAGACCCTGGATCGATCCCCGATTGCGGACGATCTGGGATTTTTTCCCTCTCAGTCCGGGTTGGCCCTGACAGGCAGGGTCGAAGTAACCCGTCTCTTAAATGACCTTACAGTGTTGCAGGGGACGTAAAACTGGTAACCAAAACCACCTGAACAGGGCCAGCCTGTGTTTAGACACTTGCATGGGTGATCAAGGCTATGCCAATGTTCTCCCGTGCTTGCATGCTGTTGTACAGCCACGCATGGTCATGTGGACTTGCCAGTTAGCGCGCACGACGGTCTTTGCTCAAATACTTCCTTCAATCCATGATGCTGTGTGATCTTGACTTTGCAACTTTGTGAAGACTTTTTATCACCTCACCAGGCGTGTGTGAATTTGCCTCTTCTTTCTTATGACCTCTTTGTTCTTAGAAGTTAGCCAGGTCCATTGTGTGCTGGATAAAGACTCACTGCTGTGCAGTATGATTTTGTTTCCAAAGCTGATTTCTTTATTTAGCATGTGAACATGGCTTTTATAGTTGGGTTGTTTCTTTTTTCTGGCAAATGCTTTGGTGTGAATTGTTTGAACATATGATCATATACGCTTTTCTAAGTATGGATGATTTATTTTAGAATCGGTGCATACAAATCTTTTTTTTATTTTTATTCTTTATCCACAACCACAATAATTGCATGGAGAGAGAGAGAGTCTGTTGTTTCCTTGTCAGTCAGAACTTCATGTTTCTCATTGATTTCCTGTCACATGAGAGATGTTAGCTCTTTGGAATCTTTTATCAAATAGCTAAATGTAGTGTTGTTTTCTGCTTGAAATCCATGAACAAGTTACATTGAGAATGATGTGTTATATTTGCTCGCTTCTGAACACTCTCAGGGTAAAATGCCTGTTACTTAGACAGTTTTCTATGTGGATGAAAATGAGGTTCCAATACGACACTTTACAATATGGACATAGAAGGTGTTGAGTTTGGATTTCATGTTTTCCTGTATCCAGTATTTTAATGAAGAAGTAAATCTCAAACATTGTGCAGATTTATGAAACAGAAAACCTATTAGACCATCCCCCACTCCCTTTTGTTGTATTCAAGCTATTGCACAGACTTTGCTGTAAGTGTATCAGAAGAGAGTTTAGCTTGAGGTCTTTGTGTCAAGTGGACGATTGGTGGATCTGGATAAGATTTTTTACTTCTGCTGTTTCAGTGACACTAGTGCACCACTCTCCTCTTGGTTTTTTTATATTTTTTTTTTTACTTACCTTAACCAAAACTGTTAACTGTATTAAGAATAAGAAATCCTAAATGCAAAGTTTCTCTGGAGAAATCCCATACTTCTATGCTTGTTTAAATTTAAAGAGCATGTCCCAGAAATTGGTTTTAATTCTTTTTGTACTAAAATTTTGTATAGAAACATTTATTTTGTGCAAGATGTCATGTCTTGTTTTCTCTTTGTTATGTTGTGGCTTTGCCCACTGCAGTATATGCTGTAGGAACTGTCTTAAAAGAAAAGGTTCTAAAAGGATTTTAATCTCGGAAGTTGATCAATGGCTGGATTCTGAGGTTGCTTTTTCATTTTTATGTATACATTAACATGCACATCAAACACATCTTCCTGCAAATGTGTGTTTGAGCTGCTTAATTTTGGGAGGTACAGTGAGCTATAAGGAAACTTGGATGTTTTAGGATCACTAGGACCAGCTCAATGTCCTTGTCATATCTGGGGTGTTTTACCAATGGCAAAGAAGGAGGGGGACTTTCATTTTTCTTTCGTTTGAACCGGGGTCTCATTACGACTATACGCGTTATGTCTGAGGTCAAGTGGATTAGATATCTGTTTTATATGTGACAACTTGTAAACACATGTGTCACTTTTCCCATAAAACTACAACAGCTACAGAGTTGAAAGTTGGAAAATGCCTGCAAAAAGATAGATAGGTCCTCACGGCCTTCAATTCCTTATGTTCCATTTCTTATTGATTCATCTCTTGAACTTAAAAAAATATTTGACAAAAAGTTCCCATCCTTCTTTGGCCTTTATAATAATTCCACTGAGAAACGAAACAATAGGCACGCGTTCAAGATGTGTTCGACATGAGTGCACCTTGCAACTTTCCCACTCACGCTGATGTGAACTCCAAACACTCTACTGCAGCCTACTTTGAGGATTGAGACCCGTATCTTCTTAGGACAGTAAATGAGGTCGAACCTGGGATCAGGACTGCGCTCTTTATGTATTCTCTCTTTTGCTCGTTCTCTCTCTCTCTTAGTATGATGCTCCCATTATTACTCAGGCAAAGCAGCTAGTTCTTAAATAAGAGAAGCAGTGTCCCCACACAATGACTCAGGGCTGAGTGGTCACTAGAGGATTATTAGGATTGGCCCAAGAACTCATTGTGCATTCTAAATTTCTGATCTTGTACCCTACTTTCTGGACACGCAATGTTCACTTGATTCTTAATTCAATTGATGGTCATAATATGTTGAGGGAGAAGAGGTTGATATTTAGACTCCAAGGTCTTAGTGAATTTAACTTTTGCCTTCCCAATTCTTTATGCTGATCAATGGTACGTGTGTATGAAATCTCATCTATGGATCTATGGACTGTTGTAAGTTTTGTCTATTGTTGCGTTGTATGGATAGGCCTCTGTACAGTGCAGCCCCTCTATAACTACATCGTCGAGACGAAAAAATGATGTCGTTATTTATAGTTATAGTGGAGAAACTTAAAATGGGGGGGGGGGGGGGGGGGGGGGTTAAATAA
>JAUKPP010053727.1:0-16693 GCA_032273245.1 Phyllaplysia taylori | reverse complement strand
GGGCAATCGGGAGGTCGGTGGATGAGCCCAAAAATCGGGAGTCTCCCGACTTTCTCGGGAGAGTTGGCAGGTATGTATTTGCTTCTGAAATTGAAGACTTTAGAGACATAAGGGGTTAGTTCCAGCAACAAAATAGGGTTTTCTGTCACCAAGGACATTTCAAGGTCATCCACAAGGGGGAAAAGTTTGATCTTTGGCGGTTGAATGCAATAAAAAAAAAAAATGATATTGCTGTGAAAAGTTAATCTCTCTGCTGTGATTCCTTCATAGTTAGGGGAAATAATTTTTGATCGTCCCTCTTACATAAATAAAATAAAAGAGAAAACACTATAAGTACCAACACACAGTTTCTCATATTTTTATTAAACATTTACTAGGCTATCTTAAAACATGACTTAACAATGAAGACAAGAGAAACAATAGATATACAATGTAGATATTATATATATTAAGTGATCACTGGTAACAATATGTACACAATTTATAACAACAATGATAATGTTTACAATTTTTAATACAAAAAAACACCTTGAAATTTAAGAACTTTAAGAACAATTTCCTGCGTATATATTATAATTCTGGATACAACTATTTCTGGTATCTATGAACACATTTGAATTAAAATAACTTGCAAGCTGTACTAACTCCAAAGCCTACACTACAAAATGGTAAAGCAGTGTAGAACAAGTAGAGGGAGGAAGGGCAAGCCTACAGCTAGGGCTGACAATGGTCAGTAACAAAAAAGGCGGAAAATCTAGGGGAGGGGGCAGAAAAATTTTGAAAAAACAAGGTGTAAAATGTGAGGGGTGCTGACAAAATTAGTAGCTTCTCGCAATCGGCGAATTGAGAAATCGGCCGAAAACCGATACTGGGGTTAACTTTGTCAGTTTTCTACCAATACCATTTTCTTCAAGCTAAATATGTCTTTTGTCAATCCATATAGACAAAATGTTGGTTTTTAAGGACATTAGCTCAAAATATGTGAAAACAACTTTGATCTGGATTCTCTGAAAACTTTATGTTTTTTCTCCCCTCATTCAAACTTTATTAATTTTATATTACAAAACTGGTTAACAATATCAAAATAAGTTTTCCACCACCTTGTAGGGCTTGATAAGCCCATTAATTTAATGTATATATGTCCATATGACTAAAATCCAAGAAGTAACTCATTTTGTCAGCACCCCTCACAAATAGCGAAATATGGCTATTCTGGGCTGGTTCGCACCCACAATCTGTCGCAATGTTTCACCCTTTTTAATGGAAGAAAACAAAAATTAGAACACAAGATTACTTTAGAATGGAAAAAAATACATGTAATGGGAACGGGACAAAATAATTTTTAAAAAGCTGGAAACAGTGTTTCGCTGCACAGGCGGGAAGGTAGCAATGAGCAGAATTCCACATTTAGACAAACCATTCTCAGCCCTAACCGGTGAAGATTTACATGATCAGAAAATAACAGAAAAATTGTTTAAAAAACAATGGAGTTTGAAGACAAACGTAGTTTTAAAAAAGTTCTGTTTGGAAGGTAGAAAAAGTCTCCAACAGCAACTTGGGCAATAATCTTTTTATAAAAAACAAACATTTCACGTTAATAATTTCTTAGCAAAATAATCAATCAGCCACTATCACTATACATGCATTCTGTAAAAATATCCTTTATAAGAATTGACATAAAAACAAACCATTGTCAATAGCCTACGCTAACAGGAATGATTTTAAAGTAGAGTGAAAATCCCGAGCAGATAAAAATGTCATGGTCTTGAGATCACACCAGGTAATCTAAGTTTAAAAGACCCTGAGGTTTCAATATTTTTCGCAACAGCGGGAGATTCACCCAAAATTTCTCAGACTCACCACAAAATCATAAGAGTCGGCAACTCTAAAATAGATGTACTATGAAAATAAGTTTTAAAAAATTAATAGTCTGCAACAGATGCTAGATGTGTGTGTTAAAAGGACAGATTATCAGTGCACAACTACCTATTTGGTAGGGTGCTGCGTAAAAAGTCATAAGAGTCGGCAACTCTAAAATACATGCACTGTGAAATTAAGTTAAAATAAAAACAGTCTGCAACAGATGCTAGATGTGTGTGTTAAAAAGATTACCAGTGCGCAACTATCTTTTTGGTAGAGCGCTGCGTAAAAAGTCTAGGCGAATAAAAATACCTTCTGTGCCTAATGCAGATCCCTCAAGAGAAAGTTACCGTGTGCAGCTAAATAAAAGTGACGACAAAACAGATCTTTTTCAAATCAGGCCTCAAATCATCAGAATTTTTAAAGAGTTAACCTGTTCAAATCAGGCCTCAAACCGTCAGAACTTTAATGAGAAGTGCACACAATGCAATTCAACATGCAACAATCAACAAATGACCACGACAGGGCCAGGTTTCCCCCGTGCTCATATGCCAATTAATCATTTTCACACGTTTGATTTTCATTCAACAGTTGCACCAAACGAGCCAATCAGAGAAGAGGGAGGTCAGGGCGAAGGCTGGATGGGCTTCAAGCAAGGAGTCTTTCTAAACTCCTTAGCTTCGAGAGCATTTTGAAAAACTGAAAGGTCAACGCTTCTGAGTCAGGACTGTTGCGTAGTTGGGCAAAGTCAAGTACTCCTGTGTATGGAACGCAGGCCAACTGTTGCATACGAGTTAGGTTGTTGTTGCGTCGTGTGTTGTAGAGTTGCGCCTGTCTGCTCTGGGCTTAAAAGAAATAACATTTTCAAACCGCTATAAAACTGTAAGAACTTGACAAGTGAAACCATATTTTTGTAACGACAGTTTGCAAATCAAACCTGAACATGAGGTAGATTATATTTTCAAAGAAAAGTTACAGTATAAAATCACAAACAATAGAACTGCTGGTTACAAAGAACAAAAGCAAAAAAACCCCGTAAATAACGAAAAAGTTTAAAATAAAGCATAAAGACACCGAGGCTCGTCGCACCAGCCATCATGCACGTGTCACACACTTCAAGATGTAAGACGTTAATTAAATTTTATGGGCAAATTTACTTCTTGGCATCACAGTAAATTTGACTGAATTTTTTTGCCTCTTGTGAAGGTATTGTTCTTTCTAGGAAAAAAGTTAAGAAATTCGCAACTTAAGAGGAATAGGGTTGCTCCAGTCAGAAGAAACAGTAGTGATTTGGTTTGGTTTGGTTACGAGTTTTACATCCCTTGCAACACTGTAAGGACATTTAAGTGGCAGGCTGTTTCGACCCTGCCTGTCATGGCCAACCTGGGCTGAGAGGCAATAAATCCCAGCAGGAAAAAATGCAGATCGTCCACGACCGCAATCAAACTCGAGTCTTCCGCATGAAAGGTGAAGAGCCTAACCATTACACCACAGCACCAGTGACAATAGTGAAAAATGTCTACAAGATTCATTTTGCCTTGCTTCTACACAATGCTTTTTCAATAAAAATTCAACCTGAAGAAAAACAATTTCTATAAACATGGAAGGTTCAGAGCAAAAGAAACTTACAATAAAAATTTCCTCGACAGTCAAAAACATCGAGGTTATTCTGATCCCATCGTATCGACCAGTACCTGACTTCGAGGCACCGCGATACACATCCATATCTTAGCTCTGTGATTCAAAATACCCATACGCACATCACACAGACAGAAGTTTGTGGTAAAACAACACATAAGGAGTTCCCATGAGAGCACCGTCCGTCTCATTCAACCGAGACTCGAACTCCTCCTCCTCCAGCACACGCACACACTCATCATCACACTCCAGCCAGAACGACGTCCCCGCAAAACTCGATGCGTCATCCCCTTCCACCTCCGAGTCTTCTCCCTTGTTCTCTAACTTCATCGACTGCCGCCTCGGGTCACTAGCTCTACCAGTCGACGCACAGGGAGACAACTGCGTGGCGTTGTACTGAGGACCCGAAGGACTCGCATCACAGCTCGTTTTCCTCGGCACGTCCTCCGACAGAGACTGAGAAGCTCCTAAGCTTTTGCAACTTTTCACATCAGCGCAGATATCCGCCCCAGCCTGGCCTTGAATAGTGGACACTTCCTCCACGAAGGTGTCCTTGACCTTTGCCCTGACCAAAGCTCGGTGGACTTGTGGGCTGACCGTTTGCTGCACCCTGACATAGGCTCGGTAGTGACCGTGCAGGATGCTGAGGCCTGAGTGGGTCACCACAGCATACAAGGAATATCTGGAGACGCAGACAATAATGCTCTTGACAACAAAATCAGATTTTTAAAAAGTTTTTGCGGAGGTTTTACAGCATTATTGACACCGTAAGGTCATATCAGCTTCTGGAATTAGGTTTGGTTTGGTTTTTCACTAAACACCCTTTTCAACACTGGAAGGTCATTTAAGGGACAGGCTACTTCGACCCTGCCTGTCAGGGCCAACCCGGGCTGAGAGGGACATTGAAAAACGAAGGTATACTCGATTAAACAAACTGCACCTCGAACTCGCATCCTCTGCGTGATAGGCGAAGCACCTAACCATTACACAACAGACACTGGTGTAAATAAGGAGAGATTAAGACAACAGTATAATTTAGAAAAAAACGAAAGAAGCAGACCATACCAGAGCACCCAGAAACTGCCAGCAAGCCAACAGATAGTTAGTTTTAATTTCACCATGTCTCAGAGCAGTAGAACTAAGGGAGATAAAGAAATTTCAAAATTACAAAGACAATTGTATACACACATAATTTAGGCACACAAAACCTGCATGGCATGGGCTGCTGGCTTCATGCTAGAACTTTGTGATACTATGGGCCTCTTTAATAATAATGAATAATGGATTGCAATTATGTAGCGCATATCCCAATTACTGGCTCTATGCGTTTTACAATCATTATTACCCCAGCAGACCGAGTCATTCAGAAATCATCTCAACTTCCTGGGAAGCATAGAGTGCAAGCTGCCATTTTACAGGCGCTCAAACACTAACATACTGATAAGATCGTTCGCTGCCTATAGCCGGGTACCCATTCACACCTGAGTGAAGTGAGGAAAATTTGTGTAAAGTGCCTTTCCCAAGGACACTACGTCGGGCCCAAGCCGGGATTTGAACCCGCAACCTTCCGATTACGAGTCCGGAAGCCTAACCACTAGACTGCCGATGCCACAACTTTGTTAGCCGTACTGGACATAAACGGTTGCTCCGTTGGAATGGTGAATGTTTTGGGGGTTTCTTTCCCAATCATTTTAAAAAAATAAAACATGCATCTTCATTTATGCTTATATGGATCATGACACAATTCCCTAAAGGTGTAAGTCCAGGATTGTGAAAAGAAATATTTTTCGTCACTATCTTCTTATTACAACCCATAATGAAGATAAAGATGGCTGACTATTAGTTCAATCCCTTACTCGACTTTATGCTAGAAAAACCCAAGGTTATTTCTATGGCAGTGCCCTGAGGTGCAGATCTGCCCCCTACTCTCCAGGAAATCCCACTGTTGTTACTATTTCCATCAAGTATGGGACAGATCTATTTATTTCCTTAACAAAATGCTACAAGCCCCTAAACACATAAATGCTAACATACTGGAAAGCAGATTTTCTAATCAAATCCTTTATAACCACTTTAACACCACATTTCATTTAGTTGGGGTTTTAGAGCATACTAGAGACGCTGGTAGGTGAAAGCAATTTCGATCCCAGGAATCACAACTTGGAAAGATGTTAGATCACAACAGAGATCCTGCTCTGGTCCAGAGAGGTCTTGAGACTACATTGCGCTCCTGCAGTATTAATTAAGAGGTCAGTTTACAAATACCATCATTATTATTATTATTATTATTATTATTATTATTATTATTATTATTATTATTATTATTATAATTTCAAGGCCCTCCACTTCCAAGGTACAGAGCGAAGCCGCCATGGCTCTGTAGGTCGTTACGACTACCAGAAGGATGAATTATAGCTCATTATTGCTGTTGCTGTAGATCAAGGACTTATATGAGTTTTCACCCTTCAAGTAGTCTTTACCACATAAAGTACAGAGTTATGGCAGCCTAGCTCTGTACCCTGGGGGTGGAGAGCCTTAAAATTGGCCCCTTGTTATTGCGAGAGTGCAATGCAGTCTCAAGACCTCCCCGGATCAGGTGACTGCTAAGTGTAATGCAGTCACTGAGTAATTTACTTCCACTATCGATACAACATCTGGACATGATGGTTGCAGCCATTGACTCAGAGACAGAAACATGTGGATGTCACATCATTTTACTGTTGCCCTGATGCAGTAACTTCAGTGAAATAATTCAGTTTACCACAGCGGGCTCATTATAATTCATTAAAAACCCTCAATCTGCAGCAACAACAACAATTAGAGCACCCGCCAACCCCCCTAGGTAACTCACTGGTGCGCAGGTCTGGAGCAGTTCTTCTCACAGTTGTGGTGCAGACACGGCAATCGCTGCGGGATGGACACGCGGTCATTCAGCTTGGACACACCGCCAAACAACCTGCAGTGGACAGCGGGAAATAATGCAAATGTTTATAAGGAGATGAGTGGCTCTCCAACGGAGATGGTATTGTGAGGGATCCTATCGGATTCAAACAGGGTGGTGATAGGGGTATAGAAAGACGTGGAGAAAATAATCACACACACCACAACCTCAACAAACTGTGTACCATAATGTTAATGATGATTGCAAAAGTGAAAAATGCGGGGTGGGCAAATCATCAACAGGGCCCCTGTCTTCTTCAGTTAAGTTTTACTGCTTTATTATCATCATATTTTTCGTGTATTTCATTTGAAGCATGATCAAAGTTAGCTTTTGGTTTAGTTTGGTTACCAGTTTTACCTCTCCAGCAACACTGTAAGGTCATTAAAAAGACGGGCTACTTCAACCCGGTCTGACAGGGCCACCTGGGCAGAGAAAGAAAAAATCCCGGCAGAAAAAAACCCAGAAAGTCCGCACGTGGGATCGAACTTGGGTCTTCGGCATGACAGGCAAAGAGCCTAACCATTACACCACAGCGCCGGTGATCTAAGTTAGCCATCAGGAGGTGGGGATAGGACTTTGAGAAAGACACAACATTACTTCATTTTGGCAATGATTAAAATGGGATAAAGATAAGTAACCGGTGAGAACAAAAGTACCATCACTGAGATCGAAAAAGCCAACATTTCATGGGAGTTACCAGCTACAAGTCCTGAAAACTGAATTCAAGTCTCTAAGAGAAACTGAAAACTGCAAAGTAACCAAGTTTTGTATAGAAAACAAGCTTAAATTTTATTAAGATAAGATAAGATAAGATATACTTTAGTGATCCACAAAGGAAATTTGGATGGATTTACCAGACATGATACTGACATGGAAATTTTAATGTACACATTACATTAGAATAATATTAACAACCACCCACAAGATAAATAACTCTCACGGCGCACACCTCACTACCGGCGCTGTGGTGTAATGGTTAGGCTCTTTGCCTGTCATGTGGAAGACCCCAATTCCATCCCGAGCGTGGACCATCTGGGCTTTTTTCTGCTGGGATTTTTTCCCTCTCAGCCTGGGTTGGCCCTGACAGGCAGGGTCGAAGCAGCCAGTCTCTTAAATGACTTGACCTTACAGTGCTGCAGGGGACGTAAAACTGGTGACCAAACCTAACCAAAGCACACCTCACTCACAAAGCAGGCACATGCAGTCATTGACTTCATGCCCTTGAACTCCTCCTATCAACTCCTCTCTCACTCCTCTTCCTCTCCAACTCTCTCATTCCTCTTCCTCTCCAACTCTCTCACTCCTTTCTCCTCGCTCTCTAGAATAGAAGATAAGATAAGATAATGTTTTATTGATCTCTAGGAGAAATTTGCTGTGGCATGACAAATACAAGCACATATTGAAAATGGAAAAAATGAGTTCTTATATTTGTTGGTTCGTGCTTTCTTCAAAATATAGCGCTTACTGACAGAGGTCTGATACACTGCGTCTAATGAATAATTTGGGCCTGTGCTTATCTTCCTTGCTATTTTTACAATGCTCGTATTATAAAGCTCGGTAAAAGGGTGTAGTGAGCTATTAATAACTTGTGCTGCTTTTCCTATAACTTAATCCAAGCGTAGCTGTTGTTGTTTGGTAATATTACCCCCATAACACCAGATCCCGAAGGTAATTAAACTCTCAATCATTGCCTTATAGAAAGTTTCCATTATATTCCTATCTGTTCTAAATTACTTTAATTTTCTTAAAGAATATAATCTTTGGCTAGCTTTTTAACAACGCTATCGACACCTTGTTAAAATATAATTCTCTTCACCTGCTTGCTGAAATGTGCAAACACGGAAAAATATTTTGATTGGCTTTGGCAATATGAATTTCCGTCATGACACGGAATAATAAATCCATGCCCTATGCAGGTTTTCCTACAGCAAGGCACATCAGCCTTAGCTCACCCGGGCTTTACATAGGGAAGATTAAAAATGGCGAATGTAAATTGTGAATAATTGACATGTTTTGTTTTCTTTTTCTTATACATTTTTTGCTATGGACTCGCCATTGTATGTATGAATTGTGCCACATCTCCATAAGTCCAGGCGCTCGCCAAGACAAGGGTAACAGAGTTGTAAACCTTTCTCTGAGTCGCAGACAATTTTTACCATGAATGGTTTTTGTGACCTGGTACCTTCTATATGATCTTAAAAACACATTTCATGGTGCATTGTACTAAAAAACATTGTTTGAAAGAAAAAGAGTACCATTTTCAAAGCCATGAAGTAGTTTCATTTTCTCTCTCATTTTCCTTCTGATAGCATGTGACTTACATAAATCAAAATTGCAAATATTACGTCGACTTCATTACAAGATAAATTGATCATTTCTTCACAGGCAGGAAGAGAAATGTTTAATATTTAACATGATACCAATATCTCAAATTCCCCAAAAATTGGCGATCGCCTGATTTCATCGCGTTGAAAGACAATTGAATTTCCCTACTGGAATTTATAGAGCTGTGATTTTCCTGTGGCCATAGTCAACACTGAATGGGGGTTTAGTTTGATTTGGTTACCAGTTTTACGTCTCCTGCAACACTACAAGGTCATTTAAGAGACAGGGTACTTCGACCCTGCCTCCACGACCAACCCGGGCTGAGAGAGAAAAAAATCCCAAATCGGGGTAACTTCCAGAACCCAGACACGTAAACTCACCCAGCGCTGGCGCTGAACCTCTTGAGGTGCAGTGTGAGCACAGCAGGCAGGGTGGTGTAGTGGCAAGAGCGCTCGGCCTCTGTGTAGTGGTCACAGCCCTCACACCAGTACTTGTTGGTGTCCTGTAGACGCTCGATGCTGGCAAACGCCTGGACCAGTCGGGACAGACAGGACTCTGGAGGGCAGTCTTCTGGACACGTGGGATAGTAAGAAAGTAATAGAGGTATAGTAGATAAGATATGATACGGGAAGGTAAGATGAAATAAGACTGGAAGAAATTAAATAAATGTGGTGGGGTGGAATAGGGTGAGATTAAACAAAGTTATTTATAAGATAGATGAAACAGAATGAGAGGAGATAATATAGATGAGCAGAGGACGTGAGTTCGAGGCCCGCGAAGGGCATTTGTTTGATCGAGTATATCTCCGTTTTTCTGCTGGGACAATGTCCCTCTCAGCCTGGGTTGGCCCTGACAGGAAGGGTTAAAGTAGCCCATCCCTAGAATGACCTTACAGTGTTGCAAGTGACGTTAAGCCCAAACCAAACCCAAGCTTTACCCTTGTGAGACAGAAAAAAAATAATAATTACTCCCCTCACCTGCTGGCTGGACATTCTCTCCGTCCAGAACCGCCGCACTGCCGTCTTCACAATCACTGTCTTCATTGTCCGGGTTAGCTCCCCTGACAGGCACACTGATGTCCATGAAGGCCTCCTGCCTGTCGCTGACCCCCTCACACTCCAGACAGCGGGTCTGATGCACCATGAAGCCGGCAAACAGCTGCTCCACAACCGTCACCGACGACGACGACTTCAGGTCTGGTTGCGGGGAAGATAAGATAAGATAAGATAAGATATCCTTTATTGTCCCAAAAGGGAAAAACAGGACTTTTAACAAACATTTCGATGAAGTTTTGGTTCTTCAACTTTTTTCCCTTACCACATGAGATAACTTGTAACCGGCGCTGTGGTGACCCCCCCGATGGCAGGCGATCTGGGGTTTTTTCTCCTGGGATTTTTTCCCTCTCAGCCCGGGTTGGCCCTGACCGGCAGGGTCGAAGTAACCTGTCTCTTAAATGACCTTATAGTATTCAAGGTACATTAAGCCAGAACCAAACCAAACACCACTTAAATCCGTCTTTTCAATGTACAATAATTGATGACTCGCAAGAGATTTTTAACTTAACTTCCTCATCTGCTAGCTCCCCTTGATGCACAGACCGAAATAGGCCCATGGTGACTAGGGATAACTCTTGATTTTCCAAGAAAAGACAAATAAATCTAACTCTGAAATTCCAAGAAAAGACAAATAAATTTAACTTTGAAGTAATGTTTTTTTTATGTGGCTTGTACATGAATTATACTAGGTAAAATCAGAGATTTTATGAAATTTATGAGATAAGCATCAAAGCCTCTAAACGCATACCCGAGGTCCTCGTGACATAGTCCATGTCAACAGTGCTCACGGTGCAATCGAAGTGTGGCCTATAAAAGCAGCGTCAATGGGAGGCCGCGGTCGGTTATGGCTTGGCTCGTACTGCATTGTTGTTAAGGAGCGTTTCATACCTTTGGTAAAATATCCTCAAACACAACGTATACATATAACATAATCATAGAAGATCCATATTATTGGCCTACAAGCCAAACACATCAAAATTCAACAACTGGTGCTGTGGTGCAATGGTTAGGCTCTTCATCTATCATGAGGAGGACCCCAAGTTCGGTCCTGCTCTCAGACGATCAAGGTTTTTTCTTGCTGGGATTTTTTTCCCTCTCAGCACAGGTTAGCCCTGACAGGCAGGGTCCAAGTAGCCTGTCTTTTTAAAATGACCTTAGTGTTGCAGGGGACATAAAACTGGTAACCAAACCAAACCAAAACTTACCAATTTTGGGCAAAATCTGGCAGCACAATTTGTCCTTTGATTCCAGCCCGGATGCCGGCAACACTCGCAGAGATTTGCGCTGGTCACTCTCCAACAGAGCTTTGACGCTGACCGTCTTGCCCTCTGCTTCTGCCAGGAGCCAATCACATCGCTGCAGGGAGACAGACAACGCTGATATCTGCACAGGTGATTTGATGGTACTGCTAGCGTTCGTGGACTTGCGATTCTTTTTACCTCGTGTTTTGGAGGAGCTAGAGCTGGTTGATGGACTGAAAATGGAATCCGATGACTGTTGGCCCGAAAGATTTGATTTCTCCTCTGTCTTTATTTGCACTTTACTGCTGCCTGGCTTATCCAGATGAGATGAAGAGCTCTCACTTTCCTTGAGAGAATCACTAGGTTTCTCTTTCTGCCCTTCGCATACTGGAGAGGATTGCTGATCATACGAAATTTTTCGGACTGCGGAAGAACGTTTTGGTGAGGTAGCAAGCGTTTTCGGAGTGATGGAGTTGATGGCAGCGAGAGCGTGTCGAGCACTGATGGATTTGACGGGACTCACGCCCAACCAGTCACACTTCCTCACTTCAAGCTTCAGACTGCTTTGACGAATTTTCACCGCATTTGGGGAACGATGAAGCTCGTTTGTCTGTAACCACCCTTCTCTGTTGAAACCAGCAGGTGATTTTTCAGATTGATTGGGAGAATTTGGAGCTGAGGAATATTTCCGGCTTGTCTTCGAAACTGGAGGAGTTAGCCAGGCGCCATCGCCTGACGAAGACGGAAAGTTCGTAGACACAGTCAGGGGCCCCAGGAGTGACGAGACATTGCTGGAGATTTTCACTCTACCTAACTCGGACCTGGTTGCCGGCAGTGTGCCGCCCAATTTGCTGGGAGAATGGACTGTGATGTCACTTCCTGGGAGGGGCGAGCTCTCTAGTGTTGTGTAGGAGTGGGTCGTTGGCGCTTCCTTTTTGACCGTTGGAGAACACGCGAAGAAGTCGTCCCTGAGATTTCTCCGGAAAGGCGAACCTGGTGGGGAGATGCCTGTTTTCTCCAGCGGCGGCGCAGAGGGCACGGTGCCCACAGGAGCAGGGCTGATCTCATCACAATGCTCAACGCTGATGGGCGACCGTGGAGTGAGGCACAAAGAGGACTTGTGCGCACCCGTCTTCTGGGGAGACAACTGCGGTGATTTACGCGGAGACAGAGAAGCTCGGGAATAATTGTACCTACAGTGAGTGTTGTGATCCTCCCCAGTCGTCTTCGATGGACACTCACTCGAGTGAGTTGCATTCGAAAGACCAGCTCGTGGTGAGCAAATAGTAGCAGATGGCGATGAACTTGAGAACTGCTCCCCTACAAAGCCACTGTCTGCACTCTCCGTCTCTTCTTTCACGACGGGCAGAGGCTGCGGCAAGGGTGACACATTCTCAGTGTTTTGCGAGGCCGGATCTCTCATCTGCACGGTGGCGCGGCCCCGGATCCCAAGCCTCTTCACCTGACCTAGTCGAAGCATGGAGAGGATGCTGCGTTGTTGCATAGGGGCAGCCCCTGTGCCGGCTGAATCTTTCGCCCCACTTGAAATTGTCGCCGTCCCCTCAGACTGCGATGAAAGTCGGAATTTTCTCTGAATTCTCTCCAGAATACCTACACTTTTTTCTTCCTTCTGTCCGTTTCCTCCTCTATTCACACCAGAATCGTTTTCAACAAAACTTTTCCCCTCACCAGCCCTGGCGACACAAAATGTTTTTTGATTTTCAGTCGATTTTGTGGAAGAGTTTTCTGGAACTTTTCCACTATCATCTGTGTTTATGGAAGATCTATCTTCAACACAGCTACAAATGTCTTTCTTGGAATTAGCTTTGCTGCGTCTTCGACTCCGTGACTTTTTGCCTGGTTCCGTCCTCAATTTCCCACAAACTTGACAAGAATCACCTCCCTTAGTCGCACCTGATTTCTGTGAGGAAGAGCTAGGAGACGCCGACCTTTTCCTCTTCCTTGTCGTCGCTTCATGACTAGAGTCCTCGTCTCTTGAGACAGCTGGTTTCTCCGACTTTTTATTGGACAAATTTCCCTTGTTATATTCTGTGTCGACAATCGTTTGTGTGGACTCGGTCTTCACATCTCCATCGGTGGCCGATTCTCCGTCGCCATGTAATCCTACTGCAGACTCTGTCCCTTCTCGACTGTCTATTTTGCCAGGCTTTGCTCCCACCTCCAAACCCCGACTCCCAGAACCGAGCGAGGAGCCATCCTTCCCCTTTGCCACACCAGGTTTTCCTCTTAGGAAGGTCTCCATAAAAGCACTGGAAGCCTCGAGTGAGTTACCTCCCTTCTTGTGAGCAGCCTTGCCACGCCCACCTCGCACTCGACCCTTCCCCCTCGTCATGTTATGACAGTCTCCTCCCCTAAGGGCACAACCGTCGCCCTCCGACCTCTCACCCTCTCCAACAAGGTCAGAGGTTATTCGAGTCTTGCGGTTGAGCGATCCCTTCGAAGAAAGTTCAGGTGCCTCTATGTCAACCATTTTGTTTTCACTTTCCTCCTTCCCATGGTGCAGTTCTTCCTCTTGTTCTCTCTCTCGCCATCGAATCTGCCGCAGCTCCTTCTCCGCGTCCTCCATATAACAGAGTAAACAGCGCAGAAGTTCCTGGGCGTCATGCTGAAAGTTGCCCTCAAACATCGGGTTCAATGACCTGAAATATTGACAATATTTTGCATCAAATCATAGTCCTGAGTGATGATTTTCAACATTCATTTAGCAAAAATTACAGGGAAAATGCAAGCTGTTGAACCATAAAATAAAACTATTCCAACAAGCAAAAGAGGAAAAAAGACTTAGATCTTTTCAAATCCTTTATACTATCTTGACTTCAGTTCAAGGTAGATCAATATCTTTATCACTGATGTTAACTCACTGACTACCGCCATTTTTGGGGGCGCCCGGCCCCCTGAAGCCGCCATTTCGGGGGTATTCTAAAAAAATCACTGAGACCAACCTATTAAACATAGAAGTTTCAAATTTTCACTGTTAAGAAAATACATAATAAACTGTAAGTAAAACAAAACAGATTTGCGTTATCTTATTTCGTTGGTTTTTTTTAAATTTTCACAAACGGCCTAAATTTACATGAAGCCAATTAGCTGACTGAAGAGTGACTTTAGGAAACCATTCACTAAAAAAATACCTCTCGCACTAGAGAGCTAGAAACAGTCTCAAATGAAAGGGAAATGACTCATGATTTAATACCGCGAGCCGTTCGTACCACAGTGGCTACCCTTTAGCAGGAAAAAAATTCCAAATACGGGAGCTAGGCGTCAATAGAAAATTCGTGCCACACTGGCAAGAGAGATAGTCAGTGAGTTAAGAGAAATGTGCAGGCTGTTATTCCACACAACTAAAATGTACTACAAGCGCTTGATTTCATTGCGTTGGGACACATATGAATGCTGACCCAGTCAAAACCTCAGCAACAAAATGCTCAACACAAAGGCAACTTGGACGCTGACACATCAAAAATCTTTTCCTAGCAATTCCAAATACATGATAGGGATTACCACACTTCACACAGGTTAAGTTACCCTTAGGTTACCAGTTTTACGTCCCCTGCAACACTGTAAGGTCCTTTAAGAGACGGGCTACTTCGAACCTGCCTGTCAGGTCCAACCCGGACTGAGAGGGAAAAAAAACAGAAAAAAACCCCAACCCAAATCGTCCGCAACCGGGGATCGAACCGGGGTCTTCTGCATGACAGGCGAAGAGCCTTACTATTACACCACAGCGCCGGTCTTCACACAGGATCTTCTACCTAATCCTACAGAGTGAACAGAGGGAACCAACTAAATCATCCTCTGAAAATCAACATCATACAATTTGGAATGTCACCTGCAGAATGTTCCATTTTTCTTCTTCTTCTTCTTCTGCGATCCCCTGCTAGAACTCAGGGGTAAGTCACAATGACTGACTGAATTTTACGTACATGGCCTATTTATCATGCGTGGTGGCTTGTGTTTCCACAAGTGCACTACAGGGTCCCCATGCTATACAGGTAACCATCTTCCGTTTTCGATGGCTACTCTTATTGTTTAAACTGAGAAGAGAGAGGCTTCAGTTGTGATGCATTTTTGCCGCCTTGTACTATATCATGCTATGCATCAGAGCAGAAGGTGCAATTCTTTGCTTCCCCTGATGGGGGCCCCACACCTCCGAGGGCGCATTCCATTCAAACGACCAACCTTCGCCCCCGCCCCCCCCCAACCGCAGAGTGTTTTCCTCACCGAATGTTGTCCAGCAGAGTAGCGGGTCTGACAGCCATGCTGACCCCGTCCCCTGTAGCGAGCTCGATGTAGCGACATTCCGTATCCTCCATGTCCAAAAATAGCTGTGGATGAGACAGACAGAGACTTCACCTATATATTATAGCAATAAGAAATTTTATTTGTGCCGTTAGGCAATGAAATCAGGTGCTCGTAAATCTTCGGCCACTTTAAGTCATCAGTATCATCTTAAACCTTGAACATTTCCCTTGCTGTCTGTGACGAAATTATCAATTTATCTTGTATAGAAGTTGAGATAATTACTGTTTTGATACAGTGAGAGTCATCCACTATCAGACAGAAAATTAGCGATTAAATGCCCATTAATCTTTGGATGTTTTCAAAATTGCACTTTTTTCTTTCTAGCAATGTTCTTAAGCATAATTCACCATGAAATGTATTTTTAAATGGATATAGAAGGCATTAAGTCACAAAAAACATTCATGCCAAAAATTGTCTGACGCTCAGAAAAAGACTGATAACTCTGTTCCGCCTTTTCTGACGAAAGTCTTATTTCATTGAGGTGCAACGCATTTGTATTGCATAACGCATTTTCCCTCAGCAAAAAGCAGGGTCCTTAAATCTCTATGCACTGTAAAATCTATATATTTTCCAAAAGGACCAGCCCCAGAGACATTCTCAAACATGATTCAGTTTGGTTTGGTTACCAGTTTTACATCCCCTGCAACACTGTAAGGTCATTTAAGAGACAGGCTGCTTCAACCCCGCCTGCCAGGGCCAACACGGGCTGAGAGGGAAAAAATCCCAGCAGAAAATAACGACGATCGTCCGCGAACAGGATCGAACTTAGGTCTTCCAAATGACAGGTGAAGAGCCTAACCATTAGACCACAGCACCGGTGATGTGTCAGTGTTGACATGAGCTGCGACGCATAGAATAAAAACCGAATCCCCTCGCAAGATGTACATACCTGATGAGCTGTCTTCACAAACTGCCACACAGCTCTCGGCTCAACATCTGTGGCCTCTGAAATCTAAAAAGAAAATAACAGTCATGGGCAATTCCACTGTAACGGACGTCACATTCAGAGCATTTTTTGGCCATGTATTTTAGCACAGCATTGTTGTTTATTGAGTTCAGAAGTTCAAAAGCTCAGTGAACATAGCCTGACCAATTGTCTTCAGGGCAATGTCTTCACAATGTCTCTTGATCACTTTAAGGTAGACGCTCAGTGGCTGGGTGGTCAAGGACTTTTGGTTCACAAAGTATGTCAAGCAACATTGACAAATAAGAGCTTTTGAATGGTCGTTTCTTTTAAAGTGCGTATGTAACGTAAAAAAAATCGTTACACAGCTCAAATTGCTTTAAACAAGTTAGTTTTATCATAATTT
>JAUKPP010053616.1:0-16694 GCA_032273245.1 Phyllaplysia taylori | reverse complement strand
ATTATTTCCCCCCCCCCCCCCCCCCCTTTAATTGCCCCCTGCCTCTTTCTGAACTGCTGATTTTCATTTTATTACGGGATGGAACTTCTCCCAAACCATGAAAAACTTGTGACCAAGGAGCGCAATTTTTCTGATTCTTCAGAAACGCACACAAAAGCACTTGATCTGAAAGCTGCTTTCATAGTGAACGTATGGAGAAGTTAAAAACATAGCTTTGAGAACGAACATTTTCAAAAATATAAAAAATAATATCATGCAAACGCTGCTTTCCTTTACTGATTATGCCAGCAAAGCACGCAGTTGAGATCGAGGCGAATGGAGCCTCGAACAAAAATAAACCCAATTTTTTTTTACTCTCTCTCTCTCTCTCTCTCTCTCTCTCCCTCCGTTATATACCCCCCCCCCCCAACCTTTCCTTATGCTATTGCTCTTTACTTCTTTCGGTACTGCTAATTCAATTTTCAAAGAATTGCAATTTAGGCGACTCGCCTCCCGGCCTCTACCTTTATCTCCCTTGCCCTCTCCCTCTCTCTCTCCCGTTCTCTCTCTCTCTCTCTATATATATATATCTCTTCATTTTCTTCCATTTCCCCCTCTCTCTCCTCCGTAATATTTACCGCCCCCCTCCGTTTAATTGCCCTCTGCCTCTTCCTGTACTGCTGATTTTATTTTCCTTACGGTATGGGACTTTTCCCAAACCTCAAAAACTTCTGACCCTGGAGCGCAATTTTTCCGATTCTTCAAAAACGCACACAAAAGCACTTGATCTGAAAGCCGCTTTCAGAGTGAAAGTATGGAGAAGTTAAAAACACAGCGCTGAGAACGAACTTTTTCAAAAATATAAAAAATAATGTCATGCAAACGCTGCTTTCTTTTACTGATTATGCCAGCAAAGCACGCAGTTGAGATCGAGACGAATTTTTTAAGCCCTAAGTGGTCGAAATCGGTTCAGTAATGAAGTCTGGAGCCTCGAACAAAATAAACCCCAGTTTTTTAATTATATTAGATGATATAAGTTTTGTGCTGAAAGCAAAGAAGCAGGCTGAAAACAAAGTGTCAAGTTACTTTTGCATAAAAGTATATATCTACATTATATTATATTTATTGGCAAAGTATGAAATCCAGGCATTATATGGAATGCCTAGTCATTCTATATAATGCCCGTACGTTTCAGGCAAAGTATGAAATGATCGTCTCATTTGAAAATATTTCATACTTTGCCTAGGGATTCTATAGAATGCTTAGAGCTCGCCAGTCAGTGTTTAACTTCACTTAAAATCGTCAAAGCGAAGACAGTTTGGCTGTAATTTTTTTTTCTCCCATCTTCTCGGATTACTTTTATACTCTTCAAGTTTCAACTTGTGTGTTGTGATGTGACGAGTAGACTTATATTTTGTGTTGACTTTCGGTGAACACAAATTGAGGGGGTTCCAGCTTTTATCTTTTTAGATTTGACGACTCTCAACCGGGCGTGTGGATGAGGCGCACAGAGATCAACACAGACTGACAGATCTCTAGAAGGTGATCAAGAGATCAACTTCTCGATCTAGATCTAGATTGTTAATGTTCCCCTCAGATTACAAAACACACATTGTAGGCTAACTTAACACACCCACAAACATTTGCCTATACTTGTCCAAGATCCTATGTCACTGACATTGACACATTCACACCCGACTGTCACTGACACTGACATAGGCATACCGTTTCACTGTCATTATCGTCTGCTCACACATAGACAGCGAGATTGCAGATCTACAAAGACTAGGCACCATAGTCTAGATCAAGTGGTCGGTCGTCAAGATCTAAATGTAGATCTAATCCTAGATCTAAATCTATATCATCTAGACCGAGATCTACGAATTAGATCCACATAGACTTTCCATTTAGCATCAATCCGATTTCCAAACCCCTAAAATTAGGAAACTTGGTTTAACACTGGGTTTTCTTTATTAATAGGAAAGACGAAAAAGCAGGGCCATCGCGAAAATAAGGACACAGACTATTATGCAAGACAGGAGTATAGCTCCTTATCTCACATCACTCTGCTCCTATTTTTGCGCTACTCTGCTCCTATTCTCGCGCTACTCTGCACCTATTCTTGAGCTATTCTGCTCCTATTCTCGCACTACTCTGCTCCTATTTTCGCGCTACTTTGCTCTATTTTTGTACTGCTCTATCCTCGCGCAGCACCTATTCTTGCCCCACTCTGCTCCTGCTCCTATTCTCGCACTGCTCCTATTCTCACGCTACTCTGCTGCTATTCTCACGCTACTCTGCTGCTATTCTCACGCTACTCTGCTGCTATTCTCACGCTACTCTCACGCTACTCTGCTGCTATTTCTACGCTGCTCCTATTCTTGGGCTACTCTGCTCCTATTCTCACGCAGCACCTATTCTTACGCTACTCTGCTCCTGCTCCTTTTCTCGTGCTACTCTGCTCCTATTCTCGGGCAGCTCCTATTCTTGCTCTACTCTGCTCCTATTTTCGCGCTGCTCTATTCTCGCGCTACTCTGCTGCTATTCTGCTGCTATTCTCACGCTATTCTGCTGCTATTTCTACGCTGCTCCTATTCTTGGGCTACTCTGCCCCTATTCTCACGGAGCACCTATTCTTACGCTACTCTGCTCCTGCTCCTTTTCTCACGCTACTCTGCTCCTATTTCCGCACTGCTCCTATTCTTGCGCTACTCTGCTCTTATTCTCACGCAGCACCTATTCTTGCGCTACTCTGCTCCTGCTCCTTTTCTTGCGCTACTCTGCTCCTATTCTCGCACTACTCTGCTCCTATTTCCGCGCTGCTCGTATTCTCGGGCTGCTCTGCTCCTATTTTTGCGCTGCTCCTATTCTCGCTCTACTCTCCTCCCATCCCGCACTGCTCTGCTCCTATTCTCACGCTGCTCTGCTCCTATTCTCGTACTGCTCTTATTCTCTCGCTGCTCTGCTATCAAAAGTCATTCTTCAAAACACAGCAATGCCAAAACATAGATTTAGTACTAAGTTTACATCCACTGTGATTATTTCCAAAGAAGTAAAACAAAAATAACAACATCTTGACTGTCGAGCAGCTAATCGGCAAAAAGGCATTTCATGAATTGCCTGGCGATGTTCCTGCATTATATAAAATGCCAAGGCAATTTATGAAATGAAGATCATTTCATACTTCGACTTGGACTTTCAGGCATTCTATAAAATCCCTAGGCACTCTATATGATGCCTGATGTCATACTTTGCTGGTAACATATACACATGTAAATATTGTTAACAAAATTTACAAGGCTACACTATAAATAATTTTTGTTTAGTTAATGGTGCTATTGTGCTCTTTAGCTTTTTAAGAAACTCCCTCCAAAGAGGCCGATGTGGCAAAGGACCAAAAGCGTTTCTTGGCGCTGAAATGACCTTATAGTGTACATGGAGCCGTAAAACCACTAACAAACAAAGTACAGTAGAAATATTGAAGCCAAGGGATCTGTCTCTTTTCTCAATACTGTGCTGACATTGTAGCTACTGTTTATATCAGATTTAAAAGGAGCTTGTACTAAATTGGTACAATGGCGTATCGTCCTCAGGATTGACTTCACAGATTCTTTGGGCCGCTCAAGAAGATGCATGAGAAAAGATCTAAATGTGTTGAAACTACAGGATAAAGAATTAGCAAGGTTTGTGCAACCCACAGCTCACTTAGACACAAGCTCTCTGATGCTCTTCCAGTCCCCAAATTGTTCAGATAAGTGTCCTGAAAGTGACGAAATATTGTTTAGTCTTGCCAAATTATAGTTGGTTTCTATTTCCACAGGATAGCAAAAATTATGTTTCTTTTTCCCTTTGGATTATTCTTTATCATTCACTCTTTCCTTGTGATCTATTGTGTGCAAAAATTCCATTTTCAGAATGGGACAAATGAATCTTCCCCACTTTGTGTTGGACTAATGGGCATTGCACATGATGCGGTACAACATGCAACAACCAACAATTGGCCACAGCAGGGCCAGGTCCCCCCCCCGCGGTCATATGCCAATTAATCATTTTCGCACAACGCGCAACAGTTGCACTAAACGAGCCAATCAGAGAAGAGGGAGGTCAGGGTTAAGGAGTCTTTCTAAATCCTTGGCTTCGAGAGCATTTTGAAAAGTTGAAAGGTCATCGCCTCAGGGTCACGACTGTTGCATAGTTGGGCAAAGTCAAGTACTCGTGTGAAATGGAACTTGGGCCAACTGTTGTGTGCGAGTTGGGTCAGTGTTGCGTCGTGTGTTGCGGATTTGCACCCGTCTCCACTCCGTATTAGATGGAATTGAACATTTAAAAATTCTTCTTTGAAAGAAGACTTTTCTTTTCTATTATATTCAATTTCTGTAAAGTAAATGTTAATGCAAAAATTGTGTGGAACTTCCATGGACTGTAGTAATCAATCGGGGGATCTTTGCTCTCTTGGTTTCTCAATGTTATTTGAGTCTGCTGGGGGTATTAATAGTTGTGATATTTGAATTGTAATACAGCAGTTAACGCCTAAGATCCCGGTGCTTGGAAGCAAGGAAATCACGGGATCTTAGGCAAACGGGACCCTAGCCAAACCATCAAGGGAAAGGCCCCATGGTCACCCATTGACTGAAAATATGCCCAATCGTTATTGATGCGGCGCATGCAGTATGTCAGTCAAAGACTGATCAACCTTTATGACCAATCACAACGGCCTCTTCTTAGTTTTCTCTCGTCCAAATGTGAGTCTCTAGATCAACATTGAACCTAACGCCCCTCCCCTTTATCTGTCAAAAACTCCTCCTTTCATCTTGGCCGACTTCCCTGCTTCTATCGTAATCCATCATTGTGTAGTATCGCACCCAGGCCTGCCTATTTGTCCCGGTTTTCCCGGGACATCCCGTTTTTTCACCGATTTCGAGGCCTTGTCCCGGTGTCCCAATTTTTCTACGCCTCGTCCCGATTTCTGTCGATCTCAAGACGGCTGCAATAATTAGGCTTACAGAGGAAGATTCTAGATTGTTTTGTTTTTTTCATTTTTCTCCTTGATTAATCATTACTGACCAAACAGGGTATTTTTCTAGTCATCGTTAACAAAGAAATAAAGGAAGCGCCATCTTTGGTTGGATCCCACACTTAGAGTCCAGAATGTATATATGTAAATAAATGTATGAACAGACAACATTGTGAAGGTGTACTGGTGAGTGGCAATTTTTTTTATTACATTTGTCCTGTCCCTTTTTTGGATCAAATTTCCCTGTTTTTGGCTCTAGGAGTCCCTAATTCAGGAAAATTGGACTAGGCAGACCTGTGCACCTATAAAAGTTCAATAACTAAAGGCAGGTTTCTGCTGCAAACACCACATAACCCAGACAATCAGATCCCGCCCTCAATTATGGGCACCCATCTGCTGTGAAGCAAATTGTGAGGAAGGGGAATGGGGTGGAGAAGAGTAAAGGGATGGAGGCAGAGCGCCAAACTTATAGTCAAGTAAGATGATCAGGGAAACAAAAGCACCGACTTGTTCACAAGTCGAGGTGAAACGTTTTGATGTGGCCATGCCCAGGTAGTTTGAGTGTAAGACCGACGTGCCGCATGTTGGGGAAAACTCGACGTGGACGAGTTCACACCTTGAGGTGATCCTGTCAGGGGAGACACTGTAGCATACTCCCCTCCCTGCGCTCATCATCATTTAGCTTAACCACGGAGATTTAATCAAATTCATGAGTGGATGATTAGTAACACGCTGGGTGGTACACTGGGAAGAGTTATAGTGTGAGTCCAGGTCTTTGTTTAGTAAAATATTTTCTGACATGCAGGATCTTAGACGTTTTAGACCCTTCAAAGCAGAACCTTAGGGATGACTTTTATGTAGTAAAAATTCTGTTTTCTCAAAGCTACTGGACGTTATGCGAACCGGGACCAAATATTACTACACTATTTTTGCGAACTGCACCGTAGCGACCGTCAATGTGTGTGCATGAATGATGATATCTGTATTTGTGAGGGGTGCTGACAAAATGAGTTACTTCTCGGATTTTAGTCATATGGACATATGTACATCAAATTAACGGGCTTTTCAAGCCCTGCAAGGTGGTGAAAAAATTATTTTGATATATTGTTAACCAGTTTTAAATATAAAGGATTGAAAGAGGGGAGATAAAAATGTAAAGTTTTTTAAAAAATCCAGGTCAAAGTTTCTTCACATATTTTGAGCTCATGTCCTTAAAAACCAAAGTTTCTTCACATATTTTGAGCTCATGTCCTTAAAAACCAAAGTTTTCTCTATATATGGAATGAAAAAAGACAAATTTAACTTGAAGAAAATGGTATTGGTTGAAAACTGACAAAGTTTAGCCCAGTATCGGTTTTCGGCTGATTTTTCAATTCGCCGATTGCAAGAAGCAACTCATTTTGTCAACACCCCTCATATTTATATTTTTGTAATTATGTAAGACCGAATGTAAGACCGAAGTGCCACATTGCCAGTATGACTATGAATGTCTTTGTATACCACCATCATTGTGAAATGAATTTCCCTACAGGGATAAAGAAAGTTGACTTTCTTTCTCTCTTTCTTTTCTACATGAGGAAAGTCTATTTTAAAAGACACGTTTTTTTCACTCTGTCCAGACAAAATAGATTTTTTTCTGTTGCCATATGACAGAACACATTGTTTGCATAGTGAAGTCCCACTGTGATCTAACAGAACGCATTTTTTAATATCCTCTTTATTTGGTATTGGCATGTAAAATTATAGTTACGAGGATAAACTGCAGTGACACCTCCTTTAGCTAACCTCTGTTTTTGTCTGCTTTAACCTTTGGCAACCTCTTTCACAAGCTCTGCCAACAATAGATGGCCTGGTCTCTTTTACTTAGCATTCTCAATTAAACTTGGTCAAGGAAAATTAGTTTGTTGATGTTCACTGGAATCCCAGTCTTATGATTCTATACCCGCTCTGTCCCATTGTCTGATTTCAAATTCATCATCAATGTTCATGATTGATATATCCACCTTTATCATCAGTTACAAATTCATCTAGAGAAGACTGGGGTGGGGTGTTGTCTGGGACATGTAGTATGGTCCTTAATTTTCTCTGGTGCTCCACAAATCAAGGTAGATCTACATGAGATGCCAATGAATTTTCATTGTTCTTTCAAGAATTTTGACAGTCTCTGTCATATTGACAGCCATGTCTGGAATATCCCTGCCCTAGACAATCTGCATGGAGAAACCGGTGCTCCAGGAGATGCATTTCTCTATCCCTGAGCATAATTAAAGAGGAGTCATCACTGCATATGATTTTGCAACATTCTTGCTCAGTTCTACCAATAAAAACAAAATTATCATAATTTTTATTCACAACGAAACATGAAGGAAGAAACATAATAATGATCTTCTTTTTCTTCTCGTTCATCTAAATAGACAATCCAGTCTCTATAGCGAATGGCTGCTGTTCGCCGCAGGTCCTCGAGGTTCCCATAGAGCTTCGGGGCATCTTGCCTAGGGGTAGGCCAGAACTTTCTTCTACTTGCCTCATGTAAAGGACACTTGTGCCGAACACGATCTGTAGTTTGGCTGTCGGTTCCCCATGGGCATGTGTCTGAGTTCCCAATCCTGAACTTAGTAAACAGGTGGTGGTTCAGGTGGCTATGGCCAGTTCTGAGTCACAGAGCATCCTGCTCTTGGCGGGTAAGGAGGTTGTAGGGGTCAGCCTGCTGATGGCGTGGATGTTGGTCTCACTTTTCTTGGAATCCCCTTTTGATGAATGTTTTGGCCTCTGAGTAGCTAGTCCCTTTTTCCGGTTGTTCCATTTGAGATCCTTCCTTTGCAAGTGAGTCTGCCATTTTGTTACCAAACAAGTTGCAGTGCGATGGTATTCACTGTATTACAACTTTGCGGTTTTGACAGAGATTTGTTACTTCTGCTGTCAGGTTGTTGAGCTCACTGTCTTTGTTTGACTGGAGAGCTTGTAGGACGGATAGAGCATCCACGAGGGGAGCGTGGGACAGTCCAAATGTAGGAATCTGCAGTTCTTAAGGACGCAGTTTCTGCTTTTAAATTCGTTGCACATAGGCCAACTGCATGGCTTTGTTTCCATTCTTCTCCTGTTGGGAATTGGACGTATATTCCTGCCCCTCCGTTTCTGACAGCGTCCTCAGCTGAACTATCTGTGTAGACCCGCGTCCATGTCTCCTTTGGGTAGTGCAAGTCAAGATTTTTAGATGCAAGAGCTCTTCTCTTCAGGTAGGTCTGTGAGTCCTTGTTTCTCACTCCAGGGATGCTGGTTTGTATGTTTAGAGACTCCTTGGAATTCCAGGCAGGCACAGCAGTACACGGTGGGATCTCTTCCGGGATGTGGTGGAGTAATGCTGTTGCTCAAGTTGTTTACTTTGATGTACAAAACTCAATCTTTTGAGTCGGTCTTGCAGTGGTTGTTGCATTCTGGTCTGTATGGAGTGGGTCTTAAGCCTTCTGAACTTTGCTGCTTGGGTGAGGATCTTGACATCTCGACGGTCTTCCATGGGTTGGAGACTGAAATTGTCTCAAGTTCAAAGATTGGTGTTGATTTCATGGTCCCTGTGATGATGCGAGCAGCCTGGTTTTGTACTTTTCTTACTCGATCAAAATTGGACTTGGCAATGATGCCCCATGCAGCCATGCCGTATTCAAGGACTGGTCGGATTCTTCCATTGAGCGTTGTTTCATCAGCTCCCCAGGTAGATCTTGCCAGTTTCCTCATTAGGGCAAGTCGCATCTTCGCTCGGGTTTCTGCATTGTGGACCTGTTGTTGCCACTTCAGTCTCCGATCGAAGGTTACTCAGAGATAGGTTGGGAGATCCTCTTGGGGCAGGGGTTGTCTGTTAATGTGTAGAGTTGCATTTTGTGCTCTTGTTGACAGACTGAAGATTGTGTAGATGGTCTTGTGGGGATTTATCTTAGCCAGCCACTGTTTTGTTCACTTTTCCAGCATGTCCAGTGCTTGTTGAAGTCTATATCGTGCTTATTGACAGATATTGCTCAGAGCACCATAGTGCCAACTTTCGTACTTACTACTCTTCACACCATCTGGCGTTTAGGGCAGCTACAAAGGATCTCCAGCTCTGTCTTGGGCTATCTTAGTCAACGTTCCCCATGATTGATTACAGGACTCCATCTCAAACTCTACTGTGCGTCACCAGGTCATCTTAGGTCTGCCGCTCTTGCGATGTCCTTCGGGTGTCCAGTGTAGGGCCGTCTTGACAATAGCGTCCGGTTCCCTCCTCAGTACATGCCCAATCCATCTCCATCTTCTCCTGCTTATAATGCTGGTTATGTCCTCCTGACTACATTTTCTCAAAAGCTCTTGATTGAAAATCTTGTGTGGCCAGAAGATTCGGAGGATCTGGCATAAGCTGGTTGTCTGGGTGCGTGAAATGAAGACAGCTTGGCACGGTCATGATCAGTCATCCTCCAGCGTTCAGAACCTTATAGAAGCGTGGATAGTACGCAGCTGTTTTAGAGCTTCAATTTGGTCTGTATGCTGTTCTGCCCTGACCTCCAGATGGTGATCATGCTTCTATGGACAGATCTTGCCTTGCCGAGTCTGTTCATGATGTCCTCCTTTGTGGCACCGTTTGTCTTGATTATGCTGCCTAGGTAGGTGAATTTTTCTGTTATAGGCAGGTCTATGCTGTCCACACTAATCCGCATTGGAGAGCCTACGTTGAGTGTCATCACTTCTATCTTCTTCTGACTTATTCTTAATCAGATCTGGCATCCGTATTCGTGGAGTCTGTTTATTTTTTCCTGTATGTGCTGGTTGGCATGGGACAGTAGTGCGAGGCTGTCTGCGAAGTCAAGGTCTTAAAGGGTGGAGAAGAGGGTCCACCTGATGCCTCAGTCGCCGTCCTAGGAACATACGAGGGCTGTCCCACAGAAAAACGGAAAATGGCTATCTGGAAAACTATTTCGAATTTTTTAATTCTGTAAAAGCACAGTTGTACACCAACCATTTCGTGATTTTCCGACCAAGCACCATGGGGATCACTAAAAAAGGTGTAGTCGAGATTTGTGATTCGATTTCTCAATGCGAAAGGGCCCAAACCACGTGAAATTTACGTAGAAATTGAGGAAGTTCATGTAGATAATCATTTGGAAAGTCATAGGTGTATGAATTGCGTTGTTTCTTTAAAGACGGGCATACTGATGCCAATGACAAACTTCATCCTGGGCGATGCGTTTCGGCCAAGACAGAGGACAATGCCTTTCACATTAATGAGCTCATTCAATCAAGCAGAAGACTCAAAATTTGCGAAAGATCGAGATTCTAGACATCTCAAAGTCTCGTGTACAAAGAATAGTTTTTGATTAACTGTAATACAGAAAGGTTTCTGCTCGATGGGTACCGAAGCAGCTGATGATGAGCACAAAGCGCAGCGAGTTGACGTGTCTCAAACTTTGTTGAAGCGTTGTCATCGAGATGTGGGCGGCAGAATGACTGCTGAAAGTAACTTTGGTGGATATGACGAAGACATTTTACGAAACATCATAGCAGGTGATGAGACTTGGATATCCCATATCTTTTGGGGCTGATGAAGCGCCATCTGGTTAGAAGGCAGTTCACCAACAAAGACGACCTTGTGGAAGCTCGTAAGACGCGATTCAAATCTCTTGACGTTGATTTCTTTAGGGGGGGATCTCTTCTCCCTTAACAAACGGTGGAAAAAGTGTATTCATCGTGGCGGTGATTACGTTGAAAAATAAAGCACTGGTCTAGGATGTGTTGTGTGAAAGTTTTGTCACTCTAAGTCTTAAATTGTCGATTTTACAGTTCTTTTCCGGTTTTCCATGGGACAGCCCTCGTAATTAGATGAACTACCAATACAAGTGTCTGTTCAGGATGAATAGAAAAGAATAGGCTCAATATTTGTACAAGTTCTTTGAGGTTTATTTTCCAGACAGTGTGATCTATTATCTTAGTATTTTTTCAAAGCTATTGCTCCCAGTTCCAGTCTATTGATACTAAAAGTAAAAAGTTACAAACCTGCTTCGTTGATAGTAAAATTTTATGCGGTTATTATTGAGGGGGAGGGTGGGCGGGGGAGGGGAAGGTGGAAAGTACTTGTCAAACAGAGACAGGATTATTTCGATATCTGATAAATCACAACAAATTCGATTGAAGGTGGTCAGTATTCAGTGCCCTCATTCACACAGGCTTATGCACACACAAGCATACTCTCACAACATACACATACAGAGAGAAAGAGACATAGACACACAAACACATGGAAAATGTCAACACATAGAATATTGCAGAGATAATCTGACGCCAGTAGGTAACTAGGACAAAAGAGACAGTGAGCGGTGTCCTATGATGACCATACAGCTTTGTAGTGACCTGGTGGAGGGAGATTGTGAGGTTCACCGAGCCGGGACACTCGGCCGGTGCGCTGTTGAACCTCGCTATCGTGATACAGCTAGGTTCAACTGAGCAGACTCGCGGCCGTCGTGGTTATAGAAGAAAATTAAAAATGTTTTTCGGAGCATTTATAGTTAAAGTTCGGAACTTTTATTTATGCACATGGTGTATCTGAGTACCAATAATCGTTTGGTGCAAAAAAAACATTTTGGTCAAAATTCGAGTTAGTGAGGTTCCATCAAAGCACCAACAATATTTGCTTTTAGAGTATGCCTGCTCGTTATCTGACAAAACACATTTTTTTCATATAAATTAAATTTGTATGAGAGTGTGTCTGTTCGTGATCTGACTAAAGATGTTTTTTCTTTGAAGTCAGGTGTTGCAATATGTTGCTTGTTGTGTTCACCCGTGGGTATGCATGTGCAGTCCTATGTGCATTTTGTTTTTCATGTAAATTTGTGTATGTTTGTGTGTGGATTTGTGTTTGTGTCAATTAAGACAGTTAGAGCACACAGATATGAAAAGAGAGAGAGAGAGAGAGTATTCAGAGAGTATTTTTATTACTTGTGCTTGCAAAGGTAGAAAAGAGCTGTTGAAGTCGAGGAAGAGGAGAGAGATAGAGAGAAATGGAGAGCTAGGCATAAAACAATAACGTTTATTTTTTGGTATGCTGTTCTTGTTGTATCATGAGAAAATTTCTCGTCAGAAGTAGAGTAGAGACATATATACTTAATCTAATCCTGATGATATGAATGTGTTTAGAAAGTTTCTGAACTGAATACCAGAAAAAAACTTATAATCCATTTTTATCAAAACATGAAATTTGGGCAGTCACTTCTGGCTGTCAGCTGACGGTATAGGCACTCAGCCATAGACAAGGAAATATCTTGTTACATGTAGTATGGCATGTTAATGTTGTAGCACTTTTAAAATAGCAGCTTGCACCAAATTCTTCCCAAGAAGTTCAGCATTTTTCTTAAAAACTTTGATCTGCCTTGTCATTAGCAGTTTGAAAAGCACAAAGTTTAGCCCCTGACTTTGTAATCAGGAATCAGTAGTGCCATCTGTCAGTCACATATGAGCTATACATGCAATTTGTTACTATGTTTCTTGTCAGAGCTCAAGCGGAGAGGCTAAGGTTGGATGCTCCAGACTCAGCAGCAGTTCCTGCTGATGCCACTCTGATGTCTGAAGATATGTACAAGGAGAAAATGAGGTGCAAATGGGAGGAGGAGACAAAACTTTTGATGGAGCAAGAGCATGGACAAATACACTACTCCAATGTCCGCTTTGACGGTTTGTTTTCCTGTCTTTCCCCAACCCTCCCCCTCCCCATAAGAGCATAAGGTGAGAGGGAATCAAGTTATTTGGAAATCGTCTCAAACAGCAAAAGAATGGTGAAAGTGTTGGAATTTTGGGGGGAACAGGTGCAGTACAGAGGGATGTAAATGTATCAGATTTTCTCTGATTTCGGGGTTGTGTGGGATTTTTCATCGTTCATCATCATTTGCTCTTAACATTTTTCTATTTCAAAGAAATTATTATCTAAAAGTAAAATTCCTATCGTTCCTGCTTACTAACAATGTGAATCATGTTCAGAACGCTGTTTATTTTCATGAGAAGCCATGCGATTGTTATTCCCTCTGCACACTTTCAGTGTGAAACGTTTGATTTCAGGGGAAGATAATCTAAAAGCATTCTATTTTTCACGGAGTTAGGAGGGCTCCGGGGAAACGCCCCTGAACAGATCGGATGAGTCTTGAAACAGCCTAGGGTGTGGAGGAGGAAAAGAGAGTGGTTCTGTGCTGTTGAATAGTCCCCTGTCTTGAGGATTGTTGAGCATGAGGCTCGGGTTACGACTTACGACTCCCAGGATGTTGGAAATGTGGTCGGGGAGCCCTGGTGTAAAGCGGACAAAGGCAGTATTGTGGCAGAGAGAAGATATCTGGTCATCTTATTCCAGGTTGCAAGTCACCTCAAGTGAGGTTTCAATACAAAGAAGTAGAGGGGAGATGGCCAGGACTTTGAAAAATGGTCACTTTAACCCTACCCGAGGTCACCTTAAGCAGACTCGACGGTACCAACTATTCAATCAGTCAGTCCAATGTTTCTCTTTGAATGAAAATGGCGTCACAGCGTTTAAAATTTTTTCCATCCTGATTCTCCAGTGGATGTGATAGATACAACTTCTAAGAATAAGTTCAGCTGGCAATGGCTTTCTCAAAAGGATAAACTGGTACATTTACATCTTTTGGCTCACCATGTACATTTCAGATTTTTTGTTGACTTGTTATTTACATCCCTGAGTACATAATTAATGATGTTTTAGGCTACAGAAAACAGTGTGCATGTTGGGTCCACCATGCCTGAAATGTCATCAAATAGAAACGGGATCCGTATAAAACTTTTGACTCGTTAGGAAATTAAATGTGGTGGATTTCTTCGCCATGTTGCCACTGGAGATGAATCATGGGTGCACTATTATGACTCAGAAAGCAAGAAACCATCAATGGAATTTATTACACTGATGACAAGGATGTTGAGGCTGATGAGCAGAGGGGGTGCAGAGGAAAACCAGCAGCATTTTTGCCGATGCTTTTCCAAATACTTGTTTAGCAAAAACTTGTTTATCGTTGTGCACCCGTGTTGACAGACATGTTGACCATGTGAACAAATAAAGTCAGCATCAGTACATAGTTCTTTTCTGTGTGATGATTAGTTTGGAAATAATGGCCAAGAGGCAGAACTTTTCAGTCAGGCCTCGTAATTTCTGAAATCATCATTCAGATTTACTCAAAAATGCGCATTGTCATCACAAGTTTGGGGTGTTGAACTGTGCTTAGTTTACTTTCTGCACATTGAACAACTTGGTGTCATGAAGAAAATCAAGTTGAATCATGGTTTTGCTGATTAAATCTTGATGTGATCTATGTTATTACTGTCTAAAGGTTTTAATTTCTACTGTTTGCACACATCAGTTTGCATTGTCACATTCTATAGTTTTTTCCTCTCAGATTTGAACATAGCAGGTTCAAATGTGACATAGCATGCTCAAATGCAGCATCACAAACCTTTTGTGACATAGCAAGTTCAAATGTGAAAGGGATTTTCTCTGCAGTAAAACGCACCATGAAATTTCAAAGGTGAACATAGCAGAATCGTATATAGTACATGTATAAATAGTAAGTATAAATGTGACATCATCGGGTGTCTAAGTAGATGATGATTTTCTCTAAAGCAGCTACTGAGAGAAGACAACCAACAGCGAATGGCAACATTAGCAGAGCTTGCTGAACAAGGCACAACAGTTGTTGTGGCATATGATTAAGTTGTGATCTGTTTTGGTTAAGTTTTCCCATAGCAAATATAATACTTGTTTGTTTGTTCGGTTAGGGTTTTACAACTCCATCGACTCTATAAGGTGATTTCAGCACCGAGATATTGTACATGTTCTGTGTAAAAAAATTTAAGGCGCAAAATGACCAAGTTTCCTCATAATCTCTTACTCTTAGTCAAATCACATGTATTAAATTTAGATCTGAAAATAGTGAGAATAGTTTCACATCCTGAAAAAAAGAAGAAGAAAAAATTTTCTCAGCACACATATATTGCCTTTATACTATAGGAGTGTTTCGCCACTTTAAAACCTGCAACGTACGATTCATTTGGACAGATCGCAAGTTGTAATCAGTGAATAAAAAAAGCTAATCTTAGAACAGAGTAAATTTTTCTTTAGTAAGTAATTACATGATTTAAAACTATATATTCTTTTTAGATTACACTAATAAATTGTTTTTTCATAATGACCACCAATTCAACAGAAATCAGAAGCCATGGTGTTGGCTTTTTTGGATTTTCCAAGGACCATGAGGCAAGAGAAGAGCAGTTGGAGAATTTGAAGAAAATGAGAGAAGAGGTCTGTATGTTTTCCTGATTGATACGTTTTATTGATATTATAATTAGAAATAACTTTAAATACCAGTATGCACACTTTCCTTTTTTGTTGCTTCAGGGTGTCCAGCGAAGTTGGGAAGTCGGATTTTGGTATGATATTTTTTGGCTGGTCGGAAAAGTCAGAATTTGGTCGGAAAAGAGCAATCTAAGTCAGAAAAGCTCTATGCAGATAATAAACTCAAGCCTATAACAAAAGCAACTACATGTACAAGTAAGCTTCCAATCGCCAAGCATTCGCTCCCAACTCTCTCTGTTATTGACTTTGGTAACCCGACTGAACAATGGCCAGGGGACATCTCTCTCTCTTTCTCTCTCTCTCTCTCTCTCTTTCTCTCTCTCTCTCTCTCTCTCTCTCCCTGTCTTTGAATGCACAAACTTTTCCTGGTTTCCCTCTGCAAGAGCCTGTCAGCGATCAGAAGTCACCAGGGTCAAATTACCCATGGGCATTGTGGATTGAAGCTCTGTTCAGGGTTTTGCTACAATATTACATTCTCAATGAGGTTGTGACAGAGGGTCGTAAGGCAGTGGGTCACTCACTTTGGCAACCAATAAATAAATATGTTTTCAATAGAAACTCAAACTTTTGTTGAGATAACAAATAACATAATTGGAATCGAAACTCAAGGCTTCCATCCGTCAGTGTTTTTAACCAACAGAAACAATGGAATGACCGGAATCAAAGTTATGCAAACATGGAGGTGGGCTTCCCTACCCATGTGGTTGTCGATCGCGGCAAACCCCAACCGAATCTAATTCATTACCCACGCGTATGAGGACAATTTAGGGAAGCTTTAACTCGAGTGACTACAGCGTGGAAACCGGGAGGGCTTAGTGTCTAAGGTGGATAGTTAGACCCGAATGGTAGCAAACTCGATTCAAGTTCATTCCTGGTATGCTACCTGTAGATCTATACTTTTTCCAAAATCAGATTATTTTCTCTTACTTTTTTATTTAAAAAGTGGAATCAGTACATTCGCCTTGTAGCATAACTACTCAAAATGGATTTATATAGAGCAAGACTTTGTCAAGCTAGAAGAAGCATGCGTGGTGTTATGGATAGCATTCATGCTTTTAAATAATATTGAAATAAGGTTAGGGGTTCAAATCTCCAGCTGGTCACACATTTTTCTTTTTTTTTTCCTTTTGTTTTTTTTCTTTTCCTCCCCCCAGCCCCCACCACACCTTATTTTTTTGTCAGTAACTGCACTATCAATTAGGCCTAGGGCCGAAAATTTGTTCTTAGATCTACAACATTCCAGACTAATGCTTGGTGATTTTTTTTTTTGGTTTGGTTTTTGTTTAACGCCCCATGCAACTCTGTAAGGTCATTTACGAGGCGGGACCTCCGAATTTTACG
>JAUKPP010053394.1:0-16697 GCA_032273245.1 Phyllaplysia taylori | reverse complement strand
GTTTGAGTCTGTATGCTAGGCCGAAAGGAAGGTTTTTCTTTATGTGAGGGGGGTGGCATGATGTCCAGTGGAGGTAAACAAGAGTTTATTTTAGAAACATATTTTTTAAAAGATCCGCGCTTTGCATCTCTGATGCTTTTGCGCGCCTGGGCTCGGGCTTTTTTAAAAGCGACTACCGCTCGGCCATCGACGCTCCTTTGACTTTGAGCCTAAACTAACCATTATACCACAGGCGCTGGTACATACAAGCTGGTATCACTAGGCTTGCACTTGAAAGCAAAGTACTGAAATATATATTGATAATTTTTTTCTTTCACAAAACGAACGCCGCCCTTTGGAGCACAATAAAAATCTGAGTTTTATTTTCATACAGATAATGAGATATAAGGAGAAAAACAAGAAAGAAAGACTATGCATAACTCTGATAACAGTAGTGTGTAACGTTTCATGGATGGTCAAGTCTGATGTGAGAGTTTTTCAAAGAAAAAGCAAATAAACACAAACAGAAAACCAACCAAAACAAAAAAGAAGGAAAGAAAAATAAAAGAACATTTGATCACAAAAAAAATACCTCCTCTCCGCCCCCTAAAAAAACAACAAAAAACAACTAGACTTGTGTTGATTTGTCAGAACTGAATGAGCAATTTAACACGACAAACATCAAGAAATTGTTGTTTTCAAAAACACATGTATTACACAGCATTATTTTTATACATTTTTATACAATCCTATATTTTGTGCTTGACTGAAAATACTAGCGGAGATACACTTATAATGATGGATTGAATTACATAGCACATTATACCCCCGCTCGACAGATGGCTCTATACGCTTTATAATCATTGTTACCCCAGCAGACCAAAGTCACTCAGAAACCATTTCAGCTTCCTGGGAAGCGTACACTTTACACTAAAAGTACCGTCCAGAGCAAAACCTTGAAGTAAAAGGATAAAAAAAAGGAAGCAATTGAGTTAATCTCAAAGTGATGGTTGTACATGTAATTACAAATATTTATGTTCTCCTTTCTTTTCACGATCCATGTCGATCGAGGAAAATAAAGGAAAAGAAAACTCCAAAAATGATAGTACATTTTCTATGATTTCAAGAGGCTGTAAAACCTTGTGTTTTCCAGAAGCGTTAATAATTTTTGGAAGCGTTTCTTCTGGATGGTAGTAGCCTACATCAGTCGTAAGGTTAGAAGTTGTTTACCAAATCCACTCTTCTCCCCCCTTCAGCTCTTCAGTCTCGCACAGCAAATAAAATAAACAATATTTCTAAATTCTTTGACTATTGGTAAAACGGTAAAATAAAAGTCATATTAAGTAATGATTCGAACTTGGCGATGAAGACAGCATTATAGCTTACATGATGAATGAATTAGCACCGGGTCAGAATAAAAATAAATCACATAAAATATTTGACTTTTTCTTGTTATACCGACACAATCATTGGAATTTTTAAGAAAAAGAAAAGGGGCAAAAAGAAATTCCCTGTCTTCAGTTTTTATCTCCAATTCTGTTTTCAATTACATCATTTATTTGTTTAGAAATAGAAGAGAAAAAGTTAAAGGCTGTTGTGAAAATTCATACACAACCTTATTGTTTGTGTTAAGCGTTACATGAAATGTTCAATAATCAGTTCACAAGACTTCACATTGTATTGTTACAGAATGTACAGTTACATTGTCATTGCCAGAATCAGCTTCCACATAAATGTCTTTGTTTGAAACTACATGTATTAAAAGGATCAAACAGCTTGCTAGAAACTCAAATGAACAAAAACCTCTGGTTTCTTGACAATTTGAAAAGTTCTGTGGAATTTCTCAGACTCGGAACAGCAGAAAAACTTTGGCATCCCATTTAAAATAAGACTTATTAAAACTGCAGTTTATACTTACTGATGTTACGTTTATTGGATGAGATCAACTGTGTAAATAATTGCCACAGCATCTGGTAGACCTAATGTATTTTTCTCTTATTTTTCAGATTGCAAGCAACAAAGAACCTACGCTGGTACATGATATGTGTGCAACTATTCTTAAACCCGCAGTTTGCTGACATTAAAATTATACATGTAACACATAATATACATTGTCTCTTTTCTGAAGGCTCACAGTTTCTGAAAATTCAAAGGTAGTTTGTTTTTAACATGTATCCATCCGTCTGGGAAACAGCATTTTCTAAAGTTAAAGCAATGTTCACTATTGGCCATACAGGTAAGCAAATGTAGCCATATCTTGTCTACACATACAGGCTACACTGTGCAGTGACATCAGAGGAAATAATGAAGGAGATAAAAGCAGGTGATTCCCAGCACAATACCCTACATGTATTTCTGAACTTAATGTTTCATCCTACATCATGATCTTTGCAGTCAATAAGAACAACAGAAGATTGTGCATGAGAAGAGATATCGAGTCTATCCATGTTATAGGTCACTATCTGCGTACAGTCTGCATGTGTTTTACTAGTTCATCAGGATGGGAATTGCAAGGCAGTACAGAAAGCTTACATCCACAGGTAAAAAAAATAAAGGAAAAGGATGGCTTTAATTGGTCATAGGTGTTCGAAATTAAATGGATAACAAATATAAGACTATTTTTAGCCAAACTACTGTGTAGCAGGACTGGTGAAGTCTCTATTGTGAGCAGATAGAGAACTGCAACCATTATGTACAATGTATGGATTCTTGATTCTCTAAAACCTCAGATGAAAATCCCAATCGGGAGATCCGTTAAGCATAATCACTGACACTGTGATGTTGAAAATGAAAAAAGGATCAAATTGATATGACCAGTCTGAATGTAGTGCCAATGAAAAAGTACTGCATGACTTAGATGACTTAGGTGACTTAGCAGGTGGAATGCTGTGGTTTGTCTGTGATTTCTTTGATCTTGCACTTGTACTATATAATGTGGAACTGTTACAAATAAAAAGAATCATACTATAAAATAATTTGTAAGCTTTTATTACTTTCATCTTCAGTCAAAACACAATGAATATTCCATTTGTTTATCCAAAAATAATGTAACAGCAAAATACATCAACAACTCAAAGAGAGAACTATTTGTGGAAACAAAAATGATTGAGAAATAGAAGTAGCCCATGAAACAATTTTGCTGAAAAATCCACAACTAATGTGCAGATTGCAAGAGGATTAGTTATATTCCTAAGTGTTTTCACATGACAGTCTCTTACCACAACATTACACAATTCATGCACAATCATGTATATATTACTATTCAAGAGCCCTGTATGTTATGTGTGAAAGATCATTTCAAGTGTTGTTTGCAATTTATCTTATACATGTACCTCATTAAGTTCTAGAAGTATCCAGTATGTTATCTTGATATCACAACAAATGATCAAGAAAACAAATGGTAGGACTTTAGGCATTATAGTCATAACCCATCTGAATATATCGCCTAAGAGTTATGTCCAAATATGGGCAATAGAACACTGCCATCTAGAAGAATGGAATAATGCCTTTACAAATTTTAATGTTTGCGTGGACAGTTCAATGGGTAATTTTACTGTAATCTTTGTGGATTGAAACAAAAGCACTGGGGGCTTTACTAGTTTGACATCAATGACATCTTTTTATTTTATACAAGTTGAAATCCCCCCCTTCCAGGTCAACCTTATTTGGAGCAGTTGTATGCCTACTTGTAGACAAAATCCACCCAGAAAGATGAAAGATTTTTCCAAACTTCAAGCAAAGTTCGTCATATTTAGACTCATTACCTTGAATACAAAAACTTCAATAGGCATTGCTTCAACATGAAGTATTACATGAACAATTAATACAAGCGATGATGAATCAAATGAAACACAAAAATGTGCTGCTGTGTGATGATAAAAATGAGTGTACTCTTTATAGTGCTTTGTATATAGTTGTGGGGTAAAATTAAAATATCTTTATGATATAAACAAGAAAGACTAAGTCATACAACAATTCATTTTTCAACATTAGTAAAAAATACTTCAACCTTCCATTGGTAAGTGTAATTCCAAGGATTTGTCAGTCAATACTGAACTTATAAAAAACTAAAACAATTTTTTTGTCATTGTTTTTGCAGCATTCATTGAGAGAGTAACGACAACAGTACATAAACATCTACAACATAACTAGTAGAGACTGAAAAATAGAAACATACGATAGCTACTTTTTATGTAGGACAAAACAGGTTAAAGATCATCTCACTGATCTTTCTCGTTTTTGTTATATTTGTTATTGTTAAAGTATGCACATACCAGTATACAGGGTATTTAAAAAAAAGAATTAATCTGTTTCATTGTATTCATGCAGTATCAGTAAAATTGATTCATTCTTTTTTAATAACCCTGTATCAACATTGTAAACCTATTCCAGAGCCAGGAAATGGATTTGGACAAAAGTGGCACCCAAAATGAAGAAAATTTGTCTGTTTTGTTTAGATTTTTCATCACTATCATTCAACACCAAGCAACAGAAAATCTCAAAAGTTCAAGGAGATTAGTTTGTTTTGTTGACATTTTAGTTTTACTACATTATCGACACTGCACAAAAGTAACATGCAACGCTCAGAGAGAAGTAGGAGTAAACCATACAAGCTTTTCCTCTCACACAAACACACAAAGTCAAAGACAGGTTACACAAGCAACAAAATGGCTGAAACACAGAAAGTCCTCATTCTGCATGCATGACAATAATAATAATGGATTGCATTTATATAGCGCATATCCCAATTACTGACTCTATGCGCTTTACAATCATTATAGTGAAACCAGACTGAACCAGAGGTAACTGAACCAGAGGTAAGGGAAAGAAATCCAGGAATGGGGGCAACACTCAGAACAGCTCCATGTTGCCATTTTACTGGAGAGGCAAAAAATCCCTTATACCATACCTATGATCAAAATGTAGCAACTTCAGTTATTTTAATCGCAGGGCGTTCATATTTTGACATAACAGCCACAATTACTTTTATATCTTTAGTTTTTAAAAAACTATTTTCGAACAATTATCGATAGTCTGAGTGTTGCTCCCAGCTGTCCAAATACAAAGTAGGCCGCCTATGTGTTCAGCAATCTACACAAAACATAAAAAGTACGCCCACTTCTCAACTCTCTCTCGCTATGAAAGCTTTCTCTATTCTTTCAAACCAAGACAAATAAAATCCTTCCAATCTCTATCTCAGGGGTTTAACCTGACAAGCGCCATTTCTAATTTAATACAAGGGGAGGAGGAGGAGGAAAAGGATTTTCTTTTCCATTAACATTTCCATGCCAAAATTTCATTAAAAAAAAAAAAGAGAACAAAAACTATCGCCCTCCAGAAAAATCTTCCATCAAGCCCAACAGATCGTTGTCTCAGGTAGCAAAAACCACATGCTGTAGAGACCACATTGAAATAGCTATCTTCTGTTTACAGGACCATGAGAGCAGTATTGACAATAATTATAAGCATGAAGATTTAGATAGAGGTATGTTTTTAAACCACATCATCAAATCAAATTATTTTATTTGCCTAAATAAATAGAAACTTTTGAGTTTGGCTTGGTTATATTCTTGGCAATCTCTAAATCATAGCACCGTACTGCTCAAAGAATATTTCTGGTTTTTGACTAACATGGATTCATAGTTTTGTAGCCATATTAAATTGAAGCAAAAGGGATGGCAGCCTTTACACAAGGCTGCATAAGAATGCGCCTCATTCCAAACAAACAGCGCACAACCGTATGTAGTGAGAGGCGAAAGAAACCCGAAAACTTCAAGTTCTACAAATCGCTCACTAATAATTGGCTCACCAGTGAGCAATATTTACCTTTACATTGCTCAACACACGCGTGAGGCTTCTTGGTTAAAGAATACAAATCAAACACATGACCTAAAAATCCTTGTTGCATTTCATCATTCAATTTGTTCTAATTGTTTTCACATTTCTTTTGCCCCTCACTATTACTATTATATTATTACATTTGGTCAAGAGTGGACAGGGAGTAGAGCAAGTGTAAAGTAACCATAATATCACTCTATGAACACACCGTGAGAGATGAAAACAAGGAAGAAAAAAAAAAGTAAGCTGTATGGTATGATACCCAAAGCTTTAATAAAAACACTCCACTTCACAGGCCGCACAAAGTATTAAAATTTTGTTTTTAAAAACAGCATGACCTAAAATCCCTTGACCAGCATCTGCAGTGTAATGGTTAGGCTTTTGCCTATTGCACAAAAGATGGGAGTTTGATCTTGACAATATCTCATTAGTCTGGGATGTTATACCCCTCTCGACCCTGGTTGGTGCTCATCAGGCTTGGCGGAAGTAGCCTGCCTCGAAAATGACTTTACAAGTCTTACAAGGGGAGTAAGAGCAAGAACAAAACCAACCAAACTGTCTTGTCATCTAACAGCCTATGTTCCAGAAGACCTGAGTTCGATCCCATGTGCGGACGAGCATCGCATCGGTCTGCTGGGATTTGTCCCTCTCAGCCTGGGTAAGCAGGGTCTAAGTAGCCCACCTATTAAATGGCCTTAAACTGTTGCGATGGACATAAAACTTATCAGCATCAGATCAAAGAGGCAGAACATGACAAAATCCTGCAGAAATTACAATTCAACCCAACCTGCTCTCGATACATGAACTTATGAAAGAAATCTCTTACTTTCTACTTTGCCTTCTTCTTTCAGGAGAAAAGTAGAACATGTGTGACAGTCACTAACTATAAAGATAGATACAGGCCAACCATACTAGTAATAGTTTTATACTGCACTTGCCTGATGGTACAGATAAAGCCAGTCTCCTATTATGTCAACAATTTCTTTCTTTCAGTCCCAATGGGATGTTTCCAAGCATTCAACTGTATTTTGTTTCTTGGCTAAATAAGAAAACATGTTGCTGACAAGCAAATGCACATAGTGGATGGCCATTGACAGCAATGAGAAAATATAGCATTATAATTATATGCACTATTTTATAGTAATCATAGCACAGGCATGCTATATATATATAGCAAAAATGTGAAAAAATTCTTTATTACATTCACTCGAGGAGACGCTCAAACAACACAGGACACCTGTAGGAAGTTCTGAAATTTTGTAACCACAGGCTGGAAATGACCACAGATATTCAAATTAAATTTCAACATTACTGAAGAGGTTAGACCTCTTGAAATTTCATACAGTGCAACTTCTGGATAACGGCATCGCTCGGGACCATAAAAGTATGTCGTTATTCAGAAATGTCGCTATCTAGAAGTTTCCAAGATGGCGGACATTGGGGTGTGGTAAATCTGTCAATGAAACAATGTGTTGTGCTGGTTGTCTCCCGCGAGTCACCGATACGTTAAAATGTGGTCAGCGCTAATGGATCACGGTCTCTTAGCCTAAACTTATTAGCCTACCGTTGGCCGATGATGTGCATTCTCATTGGGTGGATGTTTAACAAAATAAAGCGATTTCATTGGCTGATTGATAAAGCGATCTGATTGGATATGACTAGTCTTTTCTAGAAGATCTTATTGGACGGGAAAAACGGCATATTATTGGCTAAAACATGGTGTCAAACGTCAACAGTTGCAACCTCGATGAAATGTATGTCGCTATTTAGAGGCTTTTATTACTAATGTTATATAGCTAAAAAAATCGGGACCAGAGGCTGATGACGTTATCCAGAGAATTTCGCTATTCAGAGATGTCGTTATCCGGAAGTTGCACTGTATTTTTTATTTTCCCTGCATAATTTTTCTCACAGATTTTAAAGAAAAAACCAAACACAAGACAAGGACAAATAAACTCGGCAGACAATGTAAAATGAGAGTCGCTGAACATCTAGAAAACAACCATTTCCGTTTTAGTTTTACACTTCCCGCCAGTCTATGTTGATTGCGGGCTACTGAAAACTACATGATTGGTCAACGACAAGCGGTCAACAATACAGCATCTACCAATCCTACAGGAAAGCACCCCCCCCCCCTTCCCTTCCCCCAATTAATTATTTCATTTTGAAAACGGCAAATTGAATGTTACCAGCTCATCCCCTGTACAAGGCATTTTTCTATAGAGCCGTTAGTTAATGTTGGCTTCTGAAAAAATAATAATTCAATTTTCAATTTTTCCACTGCTGTTTACGGTATATAAAAAAAAAAGAAAATGAAAAAGAAGAAAACAATATTCAACAGACTTTGATCAATTAATATGTACACCAAAATTAACAAAGATCCACGATCATGAAATTACAACGACAAATGCAACATTACATTCATAAGGTCAGTGCTAAACACATGAAATCCCTGAATCCAAACTCTCCTGTATGTACACATGATGAAGCAACGGAGAGTCTTCAGTTTTGCTGAGACTGCTAACAAATGAACAGAAAAAGTATTCTCCTGAAACAATAAATTCGCTCGCTATGCTGAAAACTATTGTACTATTATTTTGCACAAAAGTATTCAAGTTGAAATAACGAAAGTCATTTTCAGCAGTCCGGCCCAATGCTCAGTCTAGCAAATCAAACAATGTAGTAACAAAGGGGGGAGGGTAACAAAACCCAACAGAATGTGTACAATAATCAATTTGTCATCAATAAATCGATAAACGTGGAGATTCAAGAGTGCAAACTCCTAAAACATTCATAGGTCATACACAGTATCATTATTCTTTATACAAAATGATTGTACAGTCAACAAGAGATAACAAGCAAAACAAGCATGGAATCTGCTAGCACTTTCAACATAAGATCATTTCAAGGCTCATTTCTCTGCACAGTCTTTATAGCTCTTAATATAAAACAGTACAAACTTGCTACATTTTATAGCTTTGATTATAAGACACAGTACAAACTTGCTACATTTTGACTTGGGTTAAAAGAACTCTCCTTAGGTCTTTGTCACAATGTCCCAAATCCCAAATCCTGAAACTGGAGAGACTCAGTGACAGGATGACTATGGTGTTACAAACCTATTCCTCTGTCCCTTGAAAATACAAGTTGTAGCAAGATTGTACTGGTACTATATTTCTATATATCTTAAAAATCTTTATTTAAAACCATATGCACATTATTCAAATTTTGATTATACTCAACTAGGAGTAGCAAATTATAAATTTTGCAAAATTCATCAATTTAAACAAAAATTTCATTCAAGAAAACTTTGTTCAAAGAGATACACAGGAATCATATGATGATACATTCATTACAATGATACAGAATTGTTTCCTAAATAAACAAAAATCCCCCATCCATCTAAAAAAGTCAACCAAATTCACTCTATCAAATGTATTATCTTTATGAGAGCTGCAAAACATTTCATTGTAGGTATAAATTTGTCAAGTTGCAACTTTTCTCATTGTAAACCCCTGCTTAGTAATTTTGTTTTCATAAAGAGCAATTGATGCTTTCAAAGCAGTAGGTAGCAGGTGTCAAAATTTAAAAAAAGGGGGACCCATAGTTGAATAAGTTCCTCATTTTTCAATCAACTTCTTTCAAAGTTGGCCTGCCATCGGACAAGCCAAGGGGATAACGCTGTTTAAAATTTCAAAGAGATTGGGGTAGTATTATACAAGTTATTGCATTTTCCATTACCTCGATGATTTTTAGGTCCATGCGCAAAATGACATCTTGCTTTGGGGATGGCTGGTTTGAGTTCAAACTACAGGGGAATGATCGGCTGGCTCTGGTTTCAAGACAAGGACTATGAAACCACGGTACTTACATCAGAAGAATATCTGAGGGAGTTTTTTTAGAGAAGTTCAGCGGTGAGAAACGGGTTTCCCATTGAGAATGCAGCTCAAGCAGATAAAGTCACAAGCCACACATCAAGAGTGGCCCTTGCGTGGTTGTAAGAGAGTTTCGGAAATGCCTTATCAGCCGAATTGGTCCAAATAAAATGTTATTGTATTCCCTACACTTGAACCCTCTTAATCATTTCTTTTGGGAATTTTCTGAAAGAAAGGTTGTAAGAACCAACCCAAAAACAATTGAAGAGTTAAAAACCAATGCTGAACAGGTCTCTAGAATCTCACTCTGATAGTGATACACACTACAGTGTAATTAAAAAATTTTCATTCAAATAATCGAGCTTTTTCTTTTTTTTTCTTCGGGTGGGGGGGGGGGGGGGAAGAAAGGGCCAATGCCTCAAGCATATAATACACATTGCCACCTTATTCCCCCCCTCAGTCTATCTTGCAATGTCCGTTTCTTCCTTAACAAATTATCATTGATTACTACGAAAATCCTCAAGCATATGTAATACACATTGCCACCTTATCCCCCCCTCATTCTATCTTGCAATGTCCGTTTCTTCCTTTACACATTATCATTGATTGCTACTAAAATGCCAAGTTTTGCGCTTGTCTCAATTTTTGTTGAAATTTTAAAAACCTGATAATTCGTTAACATGTAACTTGATTTTCCTTATATTTACAGATCTGTTTTCCCCTTGTTTGTCTGAAATCTTATGGGAATTAGTAGGAAAATAGCTGAGTTACTGGCATTTCGGTAGGTCCTCCTTTTTTTAAAATATATACCTGTTATATAAGTTGATGCAAAATCTGACAGCAGAATAGATCACCACAAAAAGTTGCCAGCATAAACTTTGAAGATTGCAAGTTAGGATGGAAAATTTTGCCTAGAAAGATGCATAATTAACACACAATGATGGGTAGCATTTCTACGACTAGAAAATAAAATGGAAAAGGAAATGATAAAAGTGTTTTTAAAAGATTTACAGAAAATAAGTACTGTAGCACCTCACAATTTCATACCTAAATATCAATATCAAAAACAATTTTATTTTCTCTCCTTCATGTAAAATGTAAAAGCTCACATCAAATATAATCAATAGAGTACAGATTTCCAATTCTTATTCTAAGTTCCGACATGAATCGAGATTAGTTACAATAAGGAATGTGACAATCAATGATAAAGATTGAACAACTGTTTAAAAATGTTATGCTTTAAGAATTCATCAAAGTATATTGTACACTTGAAAACATTCAAGACAATTTTACAGGTAAGTACAGCAAATTTAGATAATAAATCCATGACAATACGCCTACTATATTACTATTCTTTAAACTTTTCCCACTGAATGCCATAACAAACAATCAAGCTTGTTATAATTCAGTACTTGAGAAAAATTTTATAGTCTGCATAATGCAAAATACTTAATTTTTGTTAATACATGCAGTCCTCAATAAAGACAGAATAACAAATCTGCTTGCAGATAGTTGACTGAGAAATTAGGACTCAAATCTAAAACTATCTTTGTGGTTCTCATTTCATTACACTTGAGCTTCCCCATAGAACCATTGATACAACTGTGTGACATTAAGCAATACTTCTTATCTACACAAAATAAACGGATCTAAAAACGCAAAAAATTAATACAGGAAGCATTGGAAATTCAATGCGAGATGAACAACTTGTGTGAATACCATTTTTCCATTGCACATTACCATAAAAAAATACAAGCACATGAAAATCTTTGGTCAACGCCTTATCCAAAAATTCATTCTTCAGCTTCTTTCAATCAAACACTTAATTCATATCAGTATGATAAAATCATCAACAAAAAGCAGAGCTGTAAATGTCAGAAACAATCAGCATCCGCTGCGCCTTTACACGGGAAAATCATATTTCAGAAACAAACAACAAAAACAGCAAAGCTTGGATGGCCACAATTCAAACATCTTACATGAGAAAAAAATGTTCCGACACCCTCGACATGTTGGGGTCAGTGTGCAAACAGCAACTGGAATGTCCAATACAACATGATGCAGAACAAAATGTGGTCCAGGTGACCTTTTGCACAATTTTCAACAACAACGTGTGAGAGTTCAAGGAAAAGTTGAGACAGCGAATAACATTGGATCTGGTACACAAAAACAGAATGAACATGTGGAGGATTTGGCAGGGGAAAACAGTGATCCATTTTCTGATGCAAAAATGTCCTTTTTCTCACTTTCCAAGTGACTATTATCTGATGATAGAAAGGAAAGAACCTCAATATCCTCATTACCAAAGATATCAATGTGCACTCTTTTTGGATAGATCAAAGGTTGCTAAGTTCTATGGATTTTGAACATACCTCAACACCCAATCTCCATCTTGCTCATCGCTTTAGTAAAAAGTTTAAGCTGATTGCTCCCCTCCCCATCCCTCAACATTTTGCTTCAATAAACATTTCATTGTGTGTGTGAAGAAAAATATTCCAATGGCGGGTGAAACCTTGCCACAAAACAGTATTAGCTAGAGCTCAATAATATTCCCACTATACTATAAAGTCAAAATCAACTTTTTGCTAAATATAAGATGTGGTGACCTTTTGTATGAAAAGTTTACAATTTGAAAAGGTTAGCTTATGAGAAGACAAATTTCAATCACAAGTTCCTCATAACTTTTTTCTAATAAACTCTCCCTCAAGGATATGATTTCCCTTAATAGATATCTACTATGTGGGAGTAGGACTTTGACAAACTTTTTAAACTCTGGAACAAGTGCTGTACCTTCCTTAATTGAAAAACTTCAATTTTCCTCTAGCCCAAAATACTAAGGAGGGTTCTATCCTTTCAAATTATATGCTCGAAGGAGTTTCCTCCAGTAAAAATGACAACATAGAGAAGTCCTGAACCATGTATCCGCCCACTTGTCTTTACTTTTCTGTATTGAATGATAGCCACCCCATGATCAATGTTTGAGAGAAGGTCTTAACATAGGCTAAATATCTCACACACTGTGCACTGTAGGGCTGCAGACCAGGAAAAACACTGCACGCATGATGTGATCTGCTATGTGATATTGCTACAGTTAAACCAATCATCAAACTTTTGTTTACTTATGCTTCAATTAGGAGGCAGAAGAAAATTAAACAAAATGCTAACAAGAGATCTCCCAGAACTTTTAAGTGTGTCAGTCAAGCAAAACAATGATTTTAAAAAAAAGTAAAAATAATTTTTGTTCTTTTTCCTATAGAAGAGGACATTTTGCACTGTGTGTGCAGAAAAAATGGCTGGATTAACTTTTCACTACAAAATTTCTCGCCTTGGGCGCTTCCGGACTGAACCTGTTGGCTCGCAGAAATCTAAAAACCGTGAGTCTTTCACATGAACCTGTGACTGGGCTGTCAGTTGCAGCTTGATGGCGCTGGCGTTAAGTTTGGTCGACTTGAACATCATCTTGAGTCCCTTCATCTTCTCACTACGGAGCTCCACCTGCACCGGGGCCAGGGATGCAAGCATCTCAGCCGTCGGAGATGGGGAGGGGGAGGGCGCTGGAGCCGCTTTCGTGACATCGTCCGCACGTTTAATTGTCAACATCATGTCCGCAGGGCTCTCTGCCTTCAGCATGGAATCCATGGTCAGCCCGATGAAGGCGCTTCCGTTTGACTTAGAGCTGAGGAACTCGTCGAGGGCGTCCGTGCCAGAGCTGGGGCCCGTGGTGACCGAACTAGGGGCGAATGACTCCTCCGAGGCGGCAGACACAGCGGCGATTGTCGATGGGGAGGAGGAGAACGGTTCTCCCGCCCCTAGCAAATAGTCTTTGTTCAGTATGTTGAGGCTACACTGTTGAGCTAGCGCTGTGATGCTGGGGTTGGGCGCTGTGGCTTGAGCAAGCTCCTCCTTCCCGACTTTGGAGGCAAGCTCTTCAATTGTAGATTTGATCTTGTCTTCCGCGTTGCTATTCTCATCGGTATTCCCCTTTTTGATTGTGTCGCTCGCTGGACTTTTAAGACCAGTTTCTTTTGCCGTTGAGGAGACTCTTCTCCTCTGACCTTTACGACCTCTAGCCGTGACCCTCAGACCCAGTGGGTTGCCCTCAGGGCCAGACAACATCATGTCTTCTTTGCTGATCTCTTTCATTTCATCCACGACGACTTTCAGTGGGTCCTTTGGAGCAACTGGCTTATCACTTTTCCCGTTCTCTGACTCTTGAACCCGTCCTTTGTTCTCTGCTCCTTTCTTTCCATCCATTTCATCTACATCTTCTTCATCATCACTCTTCTTATCCTCTTCATCTTCATCTTTCCCAACATCAATTTTTGCTCTTGTCCTTGGATCAAATTTATTCAGAGAAAAAGTGAGGTGCTGAGCCCACCCGACGTGCAGTACCGGAGTCGAACTCCCTTCCTCCCACTCACAAATACCATCATAAAACCTGAGAATGTCCACATACACATTTGGGTCATACAACAGATTTAGCTGTTCACGGTCAAGTGTGTTGAGGGAAACGGCCTTCACAATATTGGGGATCAGCTCGTTTGCTATCTCCAGAAACTCCTTGTAGATCTCTTCATCCTCTCTCGTGTAGTTAAACCTGAGGGGTAAATAAAAAGTAGAACTGCATTATTTCTAAATGTGAGGCAATATTACATAAGCCTACACCGTACATGTATTCATCTTATCCTACACTACATAACAATGCCATGGATCGAGATTGAAACACCAGGGTTGTGGTGTAATGGTTAGGCTCTTCACCTGTCATGCGGAAGACCCGAGCTCGATCATGAGTGCGGATCACTTGGTTTTTTTTTGCAACTGGGATTTTTCCCTCTCAGCCCAGGTCAGCCCTGACAGGCAGGGTCAAGGTGGCCCGTCTCTTAGATGACCTCACAGTGTTGCAGGGGACGTTAAACTGGTAAACAAGCCAAGCCGAGATTGAAACCATAGACTCATGTTTCACACATCTATCTGCGAATGAAAATTTGCATTCCATACTGTTATATATACACATCAGTTTAGTAAGTTTGGCACTCACAATGTAATGAGGACAAGAAGCTTACAATACAAGTTAAAATCAACCACAGTGGTATGCTGTATGCTGTTGTCCTTTATTAGAGCCCTCTTTCATTATCATAGTTATTTTAATCTCATTTAGGTAAAAAAGATGGCCAGTGCTTGGGTAAAAATTTTGGTTTTTCACCTGATTACTACTTATAATAAAAAAAAATCTATAAAAAAAAACCAACATAAAAGAGCCTGCAAGTTGGGGTTGGTGCTTTGAATTTCGTCACCATTGAACTCATCAATTCAGAACACTTTGCGCTGAATTTCAAATTAAATAATTTCGTAAAAATTAAGTTTGGTTTGGTTACCAGTTTTACGTCCCCTGCAACAATGTAGGGTCATTTAAGAGAAGGGCTACTTCGGCCCTGCCTGTAAGGGCCAACCGGGCGGAGAGGGAAAAAATCCTAGCAGAGAAAAATGTGGATCGTCCGCAGCTGGGATCGAACTAAGGTCTTCTGCATGATAGGCAAAGAGCCTCACCATTACACAACAGCGCTGTTTTTTGTAAAAGTAAAGAACAAGCAAGTTCATATGGGAGGAAAAATATTTTTCTTTCAACCTGAATGAAAAGCAACAAGATTTCAACCAGTCCCATGAGAATTTACAAGAAAAAATCTAATGTTTGGAAATCACAGTGAACGTCACAAACATAGATAGCCTTTGACAGAAAACAATAAATTCATCACTCTCCTCTCGGCTATGATCAGTTCATAAGCTGAAGCAATATAATAAAACATTCTAAGCTGAGAATAGGTGCCTGAGAGGTGCCATACAAGTCACAGTAATACCTTTGTCCTTAAAGAGATCTATAGACAAATCTGGATGTCATTGAGTAAAAATCCAGAAACTCATGGTAAATTCAAAATATCCATTAATTTTGTAAAAATATTTGAAAGTGAAAAAAATTCATGGACCAGTACTGATGATCAATCTGGCTATTACATACACGCAAAGTAACCATATACTTTTAAAGACTGAAAAAAAGTAAGGGAGCAGGGTGTCCAGCGAAATCTATCACAAAAAAATCCTACCTCAGAGTAAAAAATCCTACCACATTTTTTACATGAGAATACAATACACATATCCTCAACTAGATCTTTTGGCTTGGTTTTTTTTACCAGTTTTACACCCCTTGCAACACATTTTAGGAAGGTCATTCAAGAGACAAGCTACTTCGACCCTGCCTGTCAATGCCAATCCGGACTGAGAGGGAAAAAACCCAGCAGAGAAAAACACCACATCGTACGTATGTGAGATCGAACTCGGGTCTTCAACATGACAGGCGAGGGGACTAAACCATTACACCACAGCGCTGGTGTGATCTAGATGTAGATACAATTTACATCCAAAAATCTAATAAGCACATGTACAAAGCAAACAGATTGTACAATACCCTGAATCGAGAATTCAATATCACTGAATCATGACAACTTTTACAACCGCCTATCACGAGAACAGCAAAATTCTGATTGGATAGTAAAAGCGCCCCCGATATCCGCGCTTTAGTCCCTAAACCTAAAGTACATGTACCCCTAAATTGACCTCACAATCGTGGGTAATTAATAAGATTCAGTTGGGATTAGCCGCGATCAACAACCGTATGGGTAGGATGCCCACCTCCACGTCGGCCTAACTTTGGTTGCGGTCAATCCATATGTCTGTTGCTATAAAATACTGACACGTGGAAAGCCTAGCGTTTCGATTCCCATTACGCTATCACATCTAAAGAGACCTTACGCAGTGCATTCGCTTTGAACAGGCGTACGACTCAGCAGGAGGGGGGGGGGGAGGGAATGAGAGGTCAGCGAGATGAAGACAGAACAGATGCAACAGTTTGCATTGTACCGGGTGTCAAAAAAACCCCAGAACCCTCTAAAAGTGTAATAATTTCCTCATTTTATAATCAATTTCTTTCATAGTTGGCATGTCATTGAGAAA
>JAUKPP010053283.1:5835-16700 GCA_032273245.1 Phyllaplysia taylori | reverse complement strand
GTTTCTCACTATTTTCTTTATTCATTTTTATAGATTTGTAAATTTTTCAGGTCTGTCTGGTTTCATATAATACAGGGGTTGTTTTTTCTTAGATCGAGATTTATAATGATATATGACACACTCGCATGCTTTTATGTGTGATCGTTATGTAATGCGCATCGAGCATTTTTTAGAAAATGGAAATGCCCAATATAAATGCTATGAATTATTATTATTATATACTCACTGCAAGTACTTGATAGTAAGAGGCTCTTGTATGATGAGTGGAAGTCACCAATTTAATGGTGTGGATACTAAACTTCAGAGACATGTGTGTCAACTTTCGAGGGCCTACCAGTTAGCTCTCTGCAGCACTGCGATCATTTAAGATGTGCCTGTCGGGCTATCAGGGCCCACCCAGGCTGAGAGGGATACAACATCCCAGCAGAGACAGGGATATTCACCCAACATGGGGATCAAACGCCTTTAATTTTCTTAGCCAGTCTTTGTGCACTTGATCGGACCACACCTGTGGATTAGTGTTTGTCTTGCGAAAGCATTGTCGGAATTGCATGGGAGAAAAAGTATCATCATGACTCTCTTCGTGCATTAATTTATTAGAAAACAGGACTTAGACAAATGAGACCAGTGTCAGTACTCTGTTTTGGATGAGATTAAGGTTGTATTAAACAGCTTATATTCCAGGTGATGCAGCCTGTTGACTTGTTAAAGTCGCATCATCAATTCTGAGAGAATTCAGGTTACATTAAGCCCAAAGAATATTAAACAAAGGTGAACAGGTTCCTTCATTAGTTTCCAGCTTGTCACCATACTTGAGAGAGACAAAGTTGAGCTCACAAGAATTTTTCAGCTATTATATTGTTAATTTTTAAATGTAATGTAGTTCAAGTTGATGAAGGACTAATGTGTCCTGCTTTCAAAGATGCACTGCTTAGCCATAAGCTCTCTGTAGGAAAAATACATGTACGTTATATTGACACATGTAATTAGCTTTACTTTGTGTCTTAATTAATCGTTAGGACCCACAGCAGCGTACAACTGTTTGAAAAGCAGAAGTTGAATGAAAAAAACATAATTCATAATTTAAACTTCGGTTGATCAATAGAGCAAGGGAAGAGAAAGGAGTCCATCATCATAAGCCTACTTTCTTCACAGTTTTTTCCTTACTTCTGTATGTCGTATAATAAATGAATGGCATTGAAGGTCTCCTAAGTGGGATCAAATCATAGGCAAGCAAGAAATAGAAGAAAGTATCATTTTCCTTACCATCTTATTTCCTTCGCTCTTGATTTGAATCCGCAGGTGTTAGTATGGAAATTGACAGGATATTTACTTGTATTCAAAGGCATACTCAGAACGAGTGAAACAGAACTAATATCTGAGCTTGAATTTGTTATACCAAAAGTTGAAATCAATACCAGGCTTGAATTGGGGGAACAAAAGACATGAATACTGTGAAGCAGTAAACGATCCTACTGTGCACATGTGCCCATCCTTGGACATTATTTCTTGTTCCAGCTGTTGGCTAGGAAATGTACACGCTTTTGTTAAGGGATCAGATCATGTCTAGTCAAATTTAGTCGTGTCTTGTGTTACAAATGGATTAAAGTGTATTGGATGTCATTAGCTGACACTAACACAGCAGTTGAAGTTGCAAATCAATAGATGTTATTCATCCTTTCGAACATAGTATCCGTTTTTTTTAGTCCTTTTTATTTCAAACAATTTACCTAAGTATTGGATTTCCTTTGTCAACATAAACATAGAAGTAGTAGATGTCCGTAGCCTAGTGATTAGGCTGCATGACTCATAATTGCAAGGTTGCAGGTTCAAATCCCAGTTCAGGCCTGGCTTCATTTCCTTGGGAAATGCACTTGACACAGAATTTCCTTACCACACCTTGGTGTCAATGTGTGCCTGCCAATGTATAGTGAAAGATATTATCAGTATAATAAGTTTCGTGTCATGAAAATTGCTTGAATATAAACTTCATGAGTATACTTCTCAAAGGTATTAAGCTTGCTGGGGGTAATAGTATTTAAGTAATAAAACATTGTCATGAGTATAGTGGTACATGTATGTAATTTATCAGGATTGCCATATTATTATTTTATGTCCCCCTCTGCTCAGGAGGGTTGAAGCAGCCCACCTCTATAGTAAAAAGAGCTCGCAGTGTTACAAGGGGTATACAACCAAACCAAGCCAAGCACCCTACTTAATGTGAAGTGGAGATAATAAAAAACGAGAGATATGAGGCCTTTATTTATAGTTCAGGAGTATTGCTCACTATAGTCTATTCTGTCTATATAATTATCAATAAATGTTATTTTTTCATAAGCTACACTTGTAAAATTTGTAACAAGCGAAAGATTTTAGATGGTTTAATTTTTTCAGCAGATTTTGGTTGGTTGAAGTTGAAACTATATTGCAGTAAAAAATTCGTGGCACAATTTCTCCTTGACTCTCTCTAAAACTACAGCACGAATATTTCCCAAACTTAGCATAGGTGTTTGTTTCCATTTAGTGACAGCTATTAATTGTGAGGAAATTGAACTTTCCAGGCAATTTTGTTGTCTGTTACTTACGGTTTGTTTCATGTCCTCCTAGTTTTAGCCTTTCATATTGCCTTGAGCACTTGGTGAACACTGCAGCATTTACTTTGCAGATGGCAAGTACAGTCAATGGTTTCAAGAGGCATTTCAGGAAACAACTTACACCATTATACACAAATGCCCTTTGTTGTGGAAGCAAGTAAGTATTTTAATGGTATGTGTTGCCATCTACAATGAATTCCATGCATTCAGATAGACTTTTTTTTATTTAGAAGAGAATGCTGAGAGTTGTGTTCTTTTAAAGTAAAAGATTGAGAAATACGAAAACATGACTGCCCTTAGTTTACTGAGTCAACAGCATAGCGAAATTATAGGTAACACTGAGCCATATTCAGCATGGGTTCACTTCAAAACCCTCAAATCGCTAGCTGTATGCGGGACTACAGAGATATACAGAGCAACGTAACAAATATAAACCTGAGTTTACTACAAGAAGCACAAAACAAAATAAGATAGTGGTCGCATGGCTTTGACGTCAGGTATTGCTAGAATAAGACTCAGGCTCAGTATTAAAGTAGGAGGACCCCTGGGTTTGTATTAGCTCTGTATGGAAAACAGTGTCTAGAAAAAAGGTTGTAGACAAGGAATCATCTTGAGTTTGTTGTTAAGTCAGTGGGTCGCAATGCAAGGTGTATAGATCAGTGGATGATCCTAGTGGTATTTGAAGGATCAAAGGACAGGTGAAAATTCATTTACTTTTTCAGTCCTTCATGACGAATTAATCGTTTTAGGTTTCTGTTTTGAATAATGAATTTGTTAGGATAATATGCAGCATTGTTGTGTGGACCATGATGAAAGATACAAGAAGTGATCTAAGACAGGATTTTTTAGCTTTTGGTTAAAACTTTGTAGTCACTCGGCGCATTGCAAAGTCTGAGAAGCCTTGTTGTGTTGCAGATGGCTGTGTGTAACCATTAGGATTCTTTGTCCTTCTGGCTTTGTGACTATACAGTGTAGCATAGCTGTTAGCACTGGCATCTGTGGTGTAATGCTTAGGCTCTTTGCCCATCCTTTTAGAGGACGGGAGTGTGATCCCCATGCTTGACTAGTATTTCTGTCTCTCTCAACCCAGGTTGGCCCTTACAGGTACGGACGAAGTATTCGGCCTCTAAATTGACCATAGAGTATTACGAGGGGTGTCAGACCAAAAGCAAACTAAACCTAAATAGCACAGTGATAATGGGTGGATACGATGGTGGACAGAATAAAGGGAAAAGGCTAGGAGGTTGTTTGTACAGGTGATTGCTAGCAAAGGTTCCACTGACCAAGAATGCATGTAATAAGATCTATTCTTGAAATGTTAAGGGTAATATTCACTACACTCATAACATAATTGCCTAACTCATCTTTCATACTTCTGAGAAAGCAACATTTTTTGTAATAATTTATCAAGACTGTGAATGGGCATTTTGAAAAACTTCCTGAGCTATATATTTAATGACTTTGGAAAGAAATCTCCAACTGCTCCCAAAACATGTTAGGCTTATATGTTATGAGTATAGGTAAGTATGCTTAAATTGTCGTAGGTAAGGTTTTAATGAAGACTACAATGAAGAAATCCAAGGGAAGACTTTTGACGAAAAATATTTTAATCGCCAGTATTTTGCAACATGTTATACTAGGGCATGTTTATTGTTGAAACTACATTGTGGTTTCAGACAAGCAGACTAAACTGTAGATCTGCTGAACTTCCCTACTTTTATGTATGAAGCAAAGACTGATGCCCCCTCGTGGCGGTATTCCTTTTTTCATCAAACAGTATACAACAGGTTGGTAAGATTTTGTGATTCATTGCAAATCAGAGGAAGGGAGAGTGAGAGAGCAAGTTCAAGTGCACGGAGTGAGGCATGGGTCGTGAGCGTTATGAATCACCTGAATTATTGTAATGTGTGCAATTCCCTGTCAATGCCATGCTTAGTAAATCCACCCAAATGTTCCTTGTGGATCAGTAAAGTCTGTAATATCTTGTGTTAAATAATCTCCTTTCAGATGAGCTCATCTCAACATTTGCTCACAGAATCACCGGCAAAAGTTATGGCTGTTGACTTTGCCCAACAAGATGCCAGTAGAAAGAATAATGAGGACACCACGTTTATAAGTTTTTTTGAAGACCAGATGACATATGAAGTGACAAGCAGAGAGACATTGGAGATTTTCGTTGAGATAATTTGTCCATACGTGAAAGATAGTTCTTGTTGTGATGATGCGGGCAGTTGTGAAACCTCAAAGTCTGATGGCCAACAAGTCCTTTACAATAAGAGAGGCCTTTCTTCCAGTGCGAGTGGAGAGGATTTTGCGGAAATGGTGGTAAGGATCACAGATACAGCGGAGTCCGCTTAAGGTGACATCGCAGGGGACACAAAAATTTGGTCACCTTAAGCTAGTGTCACCTTATCCAAAATCAGAGGAAATAATGGATGTAATCTCCTCCCTCCCTACTCAAGAAGGCAAGGTTTACTGGTACATTAAAAGACACCCCACCCTTTAAAAAAGACACCCCACCCCCAGCCCCACCCCAGTGACCACAATACAGTAACAATGGATTGGATTGGTATAAGTATGAATGAACAGCAGATTCTAACAACTTGGTACACGTGACCATAATAACATTTATAATTATCTGTCTAAAGAATAAACTTAACAAGCAATAAAGCATCTTGATTTAAGTGATACCCTTCTCACTAACTCAAGAATTCTTCACTAACGAACTAGGGTCCTTAGGATAGAAATTGGCACAGGGGAAAAAAAAAAATGAACAGCTTGGGAGGGGGGAGTGGTACTGTGCTGTAGAATAGATGCCCTTCTGATATTGATAGTAAATGAATGGAGCGTCTGAATAGCAGAGTCTTGAGCAGGAGGCTCAAGTTATGATTTACAACTCCTGGGATGTGTGAAATGGTCACTAGATGTGGTCCAAGAGCCCTGATGTAAGGCAGTATTGTGGCAAAGGGAAGATATTTGGTAATCTTATCCGAGGTTCCAAGTCACCTTAAGCGAGGTTTCAATGCAAAGAGATAGAGGGTAGATGGTCAGGACTTTGAAAAATGATGATGTTAACCGGTATGTCACCTCATCTGAGGTCACCTTAAGCGAACTCCACTGTATATAGATAGTCTCTGTAAAATCTTGTACCATCTAAACAGATAGTCTGAGTCAATTTTTGTACCAGCTAAATAGCTAGTCTCAGTCTATTTTTTTACCAACTAAATAGATAGTATGTGTCAATTCTTGTACCAGCTACATAGATAGTCTGTGTCAATTCTTGTACCAGCTAAATAGGTAGTCTCAATCAATTCTTGTACCAGCTAAACAGATAGTCGCTGACCATTCTTGCACTAGCTAAATAGAAAGTCTCTGTCAATTCTTGTACCAGCTAAACAGATAGTCTCTGTCAATTCTTGGACTAGTTAAATAGATAGTCTCTGTCAATTCTTGTACCAGCTAAGCAGGTAGTCTCTGTCAATTCTTGTAGGGCCTACTAAATAGATAGTCTCAGTCAATTCTTGTACCAGCTTAATAGATAGTTTCAGTAAATTCTTTTGCTTTACTCATCATGGTCATCAATACAATAATGAAGATATGTTTACACGAATAATGGATGACAACACAGATTGAGCTAGGCGCAGAAAACAGCAACACACATGATACGACCCACATACGAATGGTCACAAACAAGACAAGATATCTGGATTGTTTGATTGAGATGTGAGGAGAAATAGAAAGGAGAAGGCATGGCCTCATTTCGCAATGTTTCATGGAGAGGAGCAATGATGTAAGCACAGTATTTGACTATAGCCTTTCGCTGGACTGTTTTATCTGTGGCGAGTGCTCCTTGAGTGTGTTAGATTGCTTAAATACCCTCATCCTGTTGTTAACGAGACTACCAATATGACCTTTGTTGTGGAAAAGCACAGCTTTCACATAGAAACTGCTGCAATGTAGCTTCTGACTCTTTATTACATCATTAACCCTTTCAAGAAGCTAGTCACTAGTCACTTTATTACAGTGACAGTCATCATAATCATCGCCATCATGGCCACCATCACCATTGTCATCGTCATCATCTTCATTAGACACATGTCATCATGGCAATTTTGATGGCCAAAAGATGCTTTTATCGCAGACTATATTTTGGATTAGTTTGTAAAGTAAGTGTTCCTAAACTTTTTTCATATTATGCACCTGTCTGCGTGATTACACCAGATTTGGACAGCTGACATCAACAAATTAATCTGTTAACACCGGAGAGTGTCAGATATCCTTGAATATTCTAGCCTTGTAGACAACAAGACCTGGAATTGACTTTGATGTTGGGATTTGCTGTGTAACCCAGGGGACAAACTTTGTTCAAGTATGAATACAGTAATTATTACCTTTGACTGCATGGCTGACTGGTGGTGAAATTTTTAGACAGCGGTGAAACAAAACAGTCAGTAACCAGAGCAACAATAATGTTGACTGTCATCAGGGCCCTATGTGAACACCATGTGGTGATGAATGGGACTCATGTAAATGACAAAGCAGGGTGATAAAAAAGCACTCTTCAAAATAATGTTTATGATATTAGACAAAAAAATGGCATCACAGCTATTTTTGTAAAAATGACTTGACAATGTTGTGTATCTTTGTTCTGTTCTTGCAGTATGACGATCCAATTGAAGATGAATATGATCGTGATGATAATTTCAAAGTCAACCTGGACATGTTTGGCAATGCGAATCAAACCCATGCTTGGGTGCGGAGCAGCAGCCTCGAGTGCTCAGACCATGAGCAGTTTGACTGTGAGGAGACTATGATTATGACCTGCATTCTCTGTCTGCAAGGACATTTACAAGCAGCTTTCTGTATTTTAGGCCCCCACTTTCATTATATTCTTGCGTGGTCAATAGCTTTGACTTGTCTCCTTGTGTTTCTGTTGTCCTAAACTACTTCCTTCTTTTGGTTTGATTACCAGCTTTACATCCCCCGCAACACTGTAAGGTCATTTAAGAAACAGGTTACTTTGACCCTGCCAGTCAACACCAACATGGGCAGAGAGGGAAATAATCCCAACAGAAAAATAATCGACTTTCTCCTCATGGGATGACCTCAAGATGCCATTAATGCTCTGATATGATATCTTGACAAGAAAAAGAGTAGGGATGAAATCCTAAACTTTCATTTTGCTCCTGTTGTTATGCTCATAACTTGACCATCCTCCCCTTGTGAGCCCTGTCAAGAAGTTCTTTTCCTCACCCTCAATATGCCCTGTGTGAGAGTGAGGTGTTTATCTCTCTCCCCCCTCCCCTCCCCTCCCCTCAACCCACCATATCTCTGTGCACACATCACTAATACACAGCAGTGTCTGCCTAAAAGCACACACCCAGCATGACAAGAAAATCTTGTTTTAAGCCAGAGGATGCTATTGAGTGGATCCCAACTGGGACGGATACAACAGATATTAGTTTGGTTTTGTTTTGTTGTTGCTTTTGATTTCATTTTCAGTTGAACTGTGCTTGTATTGTGTGCAGTTTGAGGTAGATTTCACTTTTCCTGATGTGCAGGGACACATGAGATTGCAGTTTTTTTCAGAAATCAGTTATTTTCTGTTATGATGTATTATAGAGAAATCAGATACATATATAGAAGTGAATCAGATGTTTATGCGTCTGATCAATATTGTGCTGCCATCTTGTTTGTGCCAAATTGATCTTGATTCCATTTTTACTCATCAAATACAAACTGTGTAGTATTTTTGTTTTGAACATGCAGTCAGAACAGTTGTGTAAAATTTTGTGACCAATTACACGTGATGTGATCCATCTATATGTATGCCACATTGATTTTCTTTGCCTTTTCTCTTCTCAGATTCAGCAACGAACCATTGCATGAAAATGAAAACAACAATCGATGAACTACAGAACAAATTTCCAGAAAATAGGATCAAGATTCTTTCGAACCTCAAGTATGTCTTGTATGAGGTGAGGAAACCACATATTCTAATTAGACTCTTTGAACCAGTGAAAATTTGTGTAAATTACTTCTTCATGCAATATGAAAATGGACACAGTGTGGCATTACAAAGGAGAAAAAAAGGACAATTCTAGATGTGTTGCGACTCTACAAAATCAGGTGCTGGTCAAAGCAATGGGAACAGAGTTTTTTTTACGTGTCAGATAATATCCAGCATAAATGCTTTTTGTGCCCTGACAACTTTTATATCAGTTGAAAAACACATTTCACAGTAAATTCAAAATTATACTCATACATTCTTTAAAAGAAAAATAGTGCCATTTTTAAAGCCATGAATTATGAAAGAGCATTTTGTCACTAATTTCTCTTCTGAAAAAGGGTGACTCTCACAAATATCTCGGTTTCTATACAAGATCAACACTTTCTTCACACTCTGCAGGAGAAATGTGTAAGGTTTAATGTGATACCAATAAGTCATTTTACTGTGATGCATTATCAAATATTACAATCCCTATTAAGTTTAGTCAAAGACAAAAGTTCGTGGAGTTCTGCGACTTTTGCAGGCTGAAGGAATGACTCCTTCAGAAATCCATGCTGAGTTTCTGCTATTTAAATGACCCTATAGTGTTGCAAGGGGTTTGAAACCAAAATCAAACATTCGACCATTTAAATCAAAATTAGTTTTCAAAACAAATTGAACGACATTACCGTAGGAGGGAGTAGATGATGCGAATTATGCAAGTACAAAACCACACTTGTTTTGTTAAATTATTTTTTTTTTTATTATACATAGTTAACATTGATCTCACACATTAAGCGTAGCCATTCATTAACTGATGTTATGTACCAGAGAGTGTCAAGTGTATCTACTCAAAATCAAGTGGCAATCAGTAATCGCTCATTGGCTCACAGTATCACATACTCCTTTGTCCTTAGGGAGAGAAAGGAGCAGAGTCCTGGAACTGTGACAAACATGTTTATTGTGCCACATGCACCCTTTCCTTACACTCCTCTCACTATTTCATCACAGCACTGTTGTTTGTAGTCATGCCTTGCCCCTTTTTATTCTCTCAGGTTCTGCCCACCATGTACAAGGATCATAATGTGATTGCACTGGGTATTCTTTGTACTTGTGATGAAGCTGCTGTACAAAGTGCAGCTCAAAACATACTGGAGCTCATCTTGTTCCAGGGTGGGCCAGGGATGGAATTCAGCAACTTGGTCAGTATGCTGGGAGAACATAGTTTTATCACGATGTGAAATAGAAATGAGACTACTGGGGTTTGTCCTGTAATGGTTAGGCTCTGCCTATCACACAGAGGAAGAGAGTTCGATCCCCACATTGTACAGATATAGGTCTGTCTATTGGGATGTTGTGTCCCTCTCATCCCAGGTTGCCCTAGCAAGCAGGATCAAAGTAGCCCACCACCCCCTAAATGATCTTACAATGTTACAGGGACGTAAAACCAAAATCAAACCAAACAAGAGCATCGCAAAAATAGTGTGGATACTGGGCACACTGGTTTCTCTTTTGAACTGCAGAGACACCACAGTTCATCACTACAATCCGCAGATCTTAATGATATTTTGGGTGTTGGATTCTGTTGTTGTTTGAAAAGAAAGTGTTGGATCATTACATTTCAAGTTAACATGGGCTCCTTTATGGATGATTCTTCTTATGGAGCTGATGTTTTCAACTTCCATAATTTAGAAAATTGCTTGTAAAATAGTTTGATTTATTCTTTCCTTTCACAATAAATAAATTTTTATAAATACTATCATTAAGAAAGCAGAATGAATTGTACAATACAAAATGTTGACACCATCTGTTACAAAGCTTGCTTTCGCAAGACTCGGTCTGTATTGCAGGATTTTGAATTTCTAAGATCTTTCAGAAGTAATAATATCTTTCAGTGTGCTTCAATAACAGAGAGTTATAAGAACAGTTTTGTCCCTTCCTCAATCAGATTATTGCTGATGTGGAATTAACTATTTTATGTTGTCCGATTGTATAGAAGAGACGGAGAGAAGGGATGGAGTGGAAGAGAGAGAGCAAAGAGAAAGAGAGCGAGAGTGAGAGAGGGGACGAGAGAGTGATATTGCTTGCACAGAATCATTGAGTCCTTGTGTCTACTTTGTGAGTGAGGTGTGTGTCAGAGCGTTATGTATCTTGTGAATGATTGGTCAATATTCCACAATGTGTACATTTCCTTGTTGATACCATGTGTGTGTCAGAGCGTTATGTATCTTGTGAATGATTGGTCAATATTCCACAATGTGTACATTTCCTTGTTGATACCA
>JAUKPP010053282.1:0-16107 GCA_032273245.1 Phyllaplysia taylori | reverse complement strand
ACGCCCAACAGGGGAACAAACTCTGCGGAACTGGACGGCGAGTGGAGCTGAACGCCCAACAGGGGAACAAACTCTGCGGAACTGGACGGCGAGTGGAGCTGAACGCCCAACAGGGGAACAAACTCTGCTGATCCCTGCGGCGACGTCTTTCCAGTCGGTCCATCAAGGACTCTGATGAAGGGCGAGATATCCTGGACAGATGAGGGATTGTCGGTGCCGGACAGACTGAAGGTTGCGGAGGAGGGTGGAGAATCAAGATGTGTGTCCTTAATCTCCGTACGTTGTGTCTGGTCCTGGGTCCTCATGACGAGCTGACCCAAAGATTTTGAGGCGTCCTTCTGCGAGTCAGAAGAGTGAGCCCGTCTGTCTGCCAAAACATTTGGTTTGAGTGTCTGTGCAGCTTCAGGGCTCAAATCCTCCTGACTGTCTGACCCAAGGCGGAATCGGGCTTTGTCATCAGGACGGTCAGAGCCATTCTCCACCAACCCAGTTGCACCTTTCTCTTCATTTCTTCTTTCTATCTCACTGACTAAAGGTTTCCCGACATCTACCACATCCTCCTCCTCCTCGTCCTCATCTTCCTCCGACTCCTCCACAAAGCCAGACACAGCAGATCTGAGGATGGCCGTTTCATACGACAACTGCTCCACAATACTGTCGTTACGTCGCATCTTCCGCTCTCGAATTTTCTGCAGATCCGTCTTTCTCCCCGTGACCGGCGGCTCCTGCAGGCTTACGCTTCTAGCTGGCATTCCACTATGACCTCCGACCCCTGAGAACCCGCTGTTGCTGTTCACGGAGCTGGATACAGACAACGGCCCTGACTTGCTGGGTTGAAGCGAGGAAGAGCTGCCTTCTTCACCGGGCGCTGAAGGAGACGTCGCCTCGTGCTCGTAGTGAAGCAGAGAGGACACAGCCGAGCGAAACAACTGCCAGTCGCCAAACCTCATGGCCAGGATAGGCTGTAGCTCAGCGAGGTCACACATTGCTAGAACTAGACCGGACACGTTATTCTCCTTAACACTCGTCTGGTACTCCGGGAGGTGACCTTGACTGAGGCCTCGAAGACGAGAAAGAAGGTTGCAGACGTCATGCACGGAACACTGGGATAGCACCACAGGCTGGGTGTAATTCTGCGAAAGAACAAAAGAAAAATACATGAAAGCTCAAGGGTAAATAACAGACTGGTAAACTTTTACAAAACCAAATCTGGGACACCCACTGTCATCACATGAGATAAGGTAACAGGAATAACAAACAAATTACAAGTTTCAGTTGGGTGTATGTGATGAGGTCACAGTGAAATTACGTGCAATGTCCAAAAAGTATACGTTGAAAATAAACAAGGGGTTTACTTGGACAGGTTGGCCATGGGTCTAACTGAAAGAGTTCGAAATAAAGAAAAAATCCAAAAACTGTTACAGAACAGTGACTGTTAGCACAGGTGGCTGTTAAGTCGAGGTGACGATTAAGGCAGATTCAAGTGTCTCAGTGGGTTGTTGGTGGATGTCCTGGTGTGGTCTGCTTCTTAACTTCTTTCTTTGCCTCACTATTGTCCTCATCTACTTTCTGGAGCTGATATGACCTTAAAGTGTTGATAATGCCATAAAAACACAACTAAACAAACTAAGAACTGTGATCATTTGACCAAAAAACACGCAAAAAAATCTTTGTCTGACCTACCGTAAAGAATTCATTTGGATGTTTGACCTCCAGAGCAGTCGCGCCCTTGACACCGGGTCCTGGCATTCTCATCCCAGGCGGCATCCCAGGCATAAACGGCTGCATGCCCTGCTGCTGTTGCATGGCAGCTGCAGCCGCAAAAGCCGCTGCATACGAGACCTGGGGTTGATTGGCGTACATGCCGTAGAACATATTGGCTGGAGTCAGGCCGGCGCCGAAGCGGTTCGGGGAGGACAGGAACCCGGCGCGCTCGTTGGTGGCTTGCTCGCGGAGTCTGCTCCCTAGTACAGGCGGGGGTGGGGGTTGGGGTGGGGGAAACACTCCCCCCAGAGTGGCCATCTCCGCCTGCTGACGCTCCAAGTTGTGCTGGTTCTCTACAGTCAAAACAGACAAAATGATGTTGATATTTTGCTTGGGTGAAGCTGAAGAGTCACAAAAATGGGTGAGAGAAAAGTGGAAAGACAGGAAAATAATGTCAAAAGTTAGTCCAGGGAAAAGATAGGAAAGTGTTTGTATGTGGCCCATACCCTGATACAACACGTTACTACAGATCCCACAGGTGTTCACTCTAAGGTAGTGTAAATACCACAAAGTAAAAAAGTCCACAGTGACTATGAGAGGAAGTGAGAGAGAACCATACAAAGCTCCCATCAATCCCCCTTACTCAAAGCACAAGCAAATAAGAAAATATTCTAAAATGAAATCCTCAGATTAAAAATGCTCTACCGGCCTGAGGACCTAAAGGCCTTTATGTTTTCCAGGAAGTTGAGAATAGTTTTAGAAGACTTTGTCTGATATTGGTCTTGCAACATTATTAGTTCATTTAAAAGGCAGGACCTCTGAAACTACAGCCATCCTCAATAAGACCGGGGTCAGAGCCGTGAAAACTCTGGGAAAATTTGGGTGAACCGCACAGGATAGAGCAATAAAAGATTGTAAAGTGAATAGCGCCCGCTTTCCAGTGAGGGAACTACAGTCAAACCTGTCTAAGACGACCACCCAATGTCCAGAAAAAGTGGTCATTTTAGACAGGTGGTCGTCTTAGAGAGGGACAATATAAAGTAAAAATGTAATTTGGGAGTCGATACATAGTGGTAGTTTGACAGCCTCACCTCGGATGAGTTTACGGAGATACGGGTCAAGGTTGATGGTGCACGGCAGGAACTTCCTCAAGTCTGTGACGCTGAGCAGAGGGAAGTTGCCAGATTTTGACGTGAGGCTAGCTTCAAGTTTCCGCACGTTCCTGTCAATCTCTAACAACGGATCTTGTTCCTTGGTGGCTGGGATGTTCGGAGCAATACTGATGGAGAACAAGGACAGAGAGAAAAACACTTAAGATTTCTGACCCAAAGCCTTTTCTATAAAAGTATAAGATAAGATAAGATATCTTTTATTGTCCCAAAAGGGAAATTTGGTTTCACAGGTTTACAATTCAGATGGGTACAATAGCAACATCAATACAAAGCATATGTACATAATATTATTGTCAAGCAAAACAATATAAGTATTGACATATCTAAACAGTACACTCAAGAATTGGTAAAGGACTCAGATGTGACCTTGATGGCAATGGGCAAAAACGACTTTCTGCAATGTTCTCTGTTCATTTTGGGAAAAAGAAGTCGATTTCAACGAGAGGACATGTGAATCTGGTGGAAGAGAGGGTGGTTTGTGTTTTCCAGGATGGCTTTTAATTTCTTTTCACATAACTTTGAAAACAGTTCATCTGTAAGAGGGTTATTTATTGATGTTATTTTATTGACTTTTTTGATGATGCGATTTAATTTTGATTTGTCATTTTCACAGTGTTTCCACCCCATGTGATCAAACAGAGACTGATAACACTTTCAATGTCATTAGCACAATTACTAGAATGTGAGTTTAAGCTCCTAGTGAAACAATTTTTTGCTAAGTGAAGAATATATTGGCAACCCTTGGATGGAAGATTCCTGTGTGAAAAAAATGTTAAAAATCATCTTTAAACTCAATTCAAATAGAAGACCAAGTCATTTTACTTGTAAAAAAAAGTTGATCCTCAAAGTTGAATAAGACCAAAATAACTACTTTTGCTACTTAGTATTTCCGACTCATCTTGTAGAAAATACCATACTATAAACATTGTGAATGGCACAAGTACAAATTCGCTACCAGTCATTCATAAGAAGTATGTGTTATAATTAATGGAGAATGAAAATCAAGAGAATACTTTTTTCAATATACAGCACACATTAAAATTAGCAAAGTCAATCTTCTGCCCTTTTTTTTTTAGAAAAAGACTCAGTATAACATAACTAAGAAGAAATCACCCCCACACTTACTAAAACCATTGCTCTCAACCATCTTTAGAAACATAAAATGTCCCATCCTCACAACATGAAGAGCAAATTAAGAAAAAAAAGATCAAGCTAGAGAGAAAAAAAAGGAGTGCATGCACTGACCGTTTATACAAAGAGTATAGGGATGATGAGTTCTCCACCACATCGGCTTCCTCAAAGTAGTAGATGATCCAGGACAGCCTGTACGGCCACTGCTCGGTCAAGTTGATCCAGGCCGCCAGTCGGTGCCACTTGAAGTCAATGTTGTAAGCTCTCAGCAGTCGAGCTGGAAATGGGAGACGACAATAATACATAGGCCTACTTATAATTTATAGGGACTCTTGTATTGCCATAGATTTGTATTTCTCAAAAAACTTTAATGAAGAGATAAAAAAATGTGTGTATTTACATGAAAATCAAATAGACAAGTGCATGGAATGATAAATGGATATCAATAACCCAGAAATGAGGACCCATATTTGTGATGTACCAGATAGGTTAATTACACAGAGGGAGGCAGTTCAATCCTCACATTGGACAAACATCTACACCTCTGTGCTGGGATGACGGGATGATCTGTCCCTCTCAGTCCAGGTTGGCCTTGACAGGTAGTGTCAAAGTTCATATACCGTGCCTCTAAAGTGACCTTACGTGTTACAAGGGAAAAAAAAAAACAAAAAAAAAAAAAAAAAAAAAAAAAAAGAAAGGAAAAAAAAGAATTTCTAAATGTATAGAGGAGGCAAGTGCTAATGTTATGGCTGAATTCGTCTCCATCTAATCCATAGTCTCTCCATGCTCTACCTCATTTACATGAGACGAAATTATATTATCATGACCATCGCTCAAGCAACAATCACAACAAAAGTGTCTATCAACAAAATAATTCTTAATGTTAGAGAAACTTAGTTACACGTAATGAACACAAAAAAATTATGCAAAGATAAATGCTCATAAGATGAAAAGTGTTGGAGCTTTACATACAAGAAAACAGAGACCATAAAGGCTACCATGTAACTTTACAAATGACAAAACTCAGAAAGCAAAAGCTCCAATAACCAACCTGTGACAGCCACAATATTCATGAGCCGCCTCATGCTGCGAGGGTTGATGTCGCTGAAGTAGTCGTTCTTGGCCACAGTGGATGTCAGGTCAAAAGAACTTGCATAGATCATGCCCGGCACAGACCCAGAGAGGCTGCCGCCCGCCACTGACGTACTCAGATTTCGAGACGCCTTCCGACCACCCACCACACGTGTCTCACTGGCTGCCGTCACCGTTGAGTCTTGCTGTAAAAGGCAAACGCACACCAGCGAAACATTGTGAATTATGGCATGGCAGTAGGACTTAACTACAAACACAGTAATAAATTGAGATACATTTATGGCGCAACTTTAAAGCACTACCGACCACAACCAATACATGTCTCACTCGCTGCCATCACGATTGTCTTGCTGTAGAAGGTAAATTCACATCCAAAAAGATGTGAATTACGACTTTATAGTACTACTTAACTACAAACACAGTAATAAATTGAAATGTATTTATCACACAGCTTAAACGCATAACCAACCACAGCCAACACATGTCTTCTTAGTCGACGCCACTGCAGAGTCTTGCTGTAGAAGGCAAACATATACCTAAATGCTTAACAGTGTTACAAACACAGTTACAAATACAATTCATTTATGATGCAACTTAACATCACTACCTGTGCCACAATGGCATCAGTTTTTCACGGAAAGCTTCATTTGCAACAAAAGACTAGTGGACACAGATTTGACGCTTTCAATGACTTTAAAGTCACCCACCAAAAACAACAACTCAGTAACAATTTCTATAAAAAAAAAAAAAGAAGCTCCACCGACCCTGGTTGCCTTAGACGGAGACTCGCCAGCCGCCTGATGATTGGGCACCGACTCCACCTGCTGTATGCGCAAGCCCTGAGACTGCAGGTAGAACGGCAGGTGCACCACATTACGCAGGTAGTCAAACCCGTTGACGTTGGTGTCTTGGAAGGAGCTGCGTAAGTTCTGCTCGATACCTTAGAGTGTTAAAAAAAAATTAAATATGCTCAGCACAATGTTTTACTTCACACATTTCAAAAGTGTTTACTAAAACATCTAATCTAATTTCTTTAAAGCATTATACTTTTTCCTCAAGCTCAGCGCCATTTATGAGTTTTTATTGAGGTGAATAGAAATTCATGACTGAAACTTTCAAAATGATATAATGAATAGCAATGAAGCCATTGCATTTGATTGGATGTGTGAACTTAAAATTATGTTAAGGAGTAAATGATTCAAGTTTTCAGCATGATAATCACTGATTCATTTGGTTGTATTTTTGTTTGTAAAGATTTCACAACATAATCACAACTTCAAAGCCATTCCAGCGCCACTACACAGCAGACAAAGATGGTCCAACAAAAACACCCGTTACTCTGCCATCAACACCCACCTTTGATAATGATGTGAGGATCAACTGCAAGAATGGTGATGAACGGAGCACCGTCGTCAGAGAACAAAGACTTGATTGTGTCAAGTACTTGCAGAACCTGAAGAAGAACAAGAATAAAGCCAGTATTAAAGTGAACTATGACAGAAAAAATATACATCTATGTAACTGTAATAGAACAAATGTTTCACTGCATAAGGACATCCAGTGTGTTGGCTGTTTCGGTTTTACGCCCCTTGCAACACTATGGGAACATTTAACATTTCATAGTCACACAGCCAGATGATCAAAGAACCGTGTTAGACACACACATCCGGCAACAACGCAATCAGGATTCTTGGGTTTGGCACATACGTGCGTCAAGTGACTACACAGTGAGACGTGGCAAGCTACGTTGACCCTGCCTGTTGAGGCCAACACGAGTTGAGAGGGACATTACATCCCAGCATAGAGACTGGACACTCGATTAAAAAACTGCTGCACCTGGGCTTTGAACTCTCATCCTTTACATGATAGGCAAAGAGCCTAACCATTGTAAGGAGAACGGTTTTTATAGAGGTGCCAGCTTTCGGCTGTTCTGCCCTAAATAGCCAAACCACTACACCAAAGACGCTAGTAGGTTCAGTTACGAGTTTAACATCCCCTACAACACTGTAAGGTCATTTAAGAGACAGGTTACTTCGACCCTCCCTGTCAGGGCCAACTCAAGCTGAGAGGGAAAAAATCCCAGCAGAAAAAACCCCAGATCATCCACGCTCAGGATCAAACTCAGGTCTTCCATACGACAGGTAAAAGGCCTAACTACTACATCACAGCGCTGGTGTGACGCTGGTAGCACATGGGCAAACATAACAAACACAATCAAATGTGAAAAAGAGGCTGTTGTTTTTTATCTCTATGCTATCAGAAAACTAAAATACTTCAGGTTTTCTGTACGCATTTCTCTGACAGAAAAAGACCCAGGAATCTGAATAAGGTCATAAACTGGAACAGTTAAAAGTGCAACTGTGTAATGGCTTCGATTTGGTTTGGTTTGGTTACCAGTTTTACTTCCTTTGCAACACTGTAAGGTTATTTAAGAGACGGGCTACTTCAGCCCTGCCTGTCAGCGCCAACCCGTGCTGAGAGGGAAAAAATCCCTGCAGAAAAAAACCGAAATCGTCTACAATCCGGAATCGAACCGGGGTCTTCGGCATGCAAGGCAAAGAGCCTAACCATTACACCACAGAGCCAGTTAATAATGACTTTGAGGATATGAGACCAGATAGTGCGTAGACCTACCTTGTCCTGCTCGCACGAGTCGAGTCCGTCAACAATGACCACCAGACGTGTCTGGTCCTGTGTAAAGCTGTCCAGACAGTTGACCATACGACTCATCAGATCAACCTGACAATCAACAACAATGGATCAAGTCAACGGTCACAAAAGAATAGGCACAGATTATACATTACTGGTGCATACACACATAGCTAAAAAAAAAAATGCCCATTCTTACAACCCTGCAATTGGTTTGTTTTATTTCGATTTTGGTTTTTACGCCCCTAGTAATACTGTAAAGTCATTTTTAGAGTTGAGCTATTTATAGAAGGAGAGCTTTCCTTTCCCTTGACTTGGTTGCATAGGCCTTCATTTAGGAAACTTTACATGGCCTTTTGTCCACCAGCATGGCTCATATGACTAGATCCAGGGATCTATTCTTAATGAGGTAAAATGCAGAAATGCCCTACAATTCTTTGGGTTTGGTTTTACGCCCATTGTAACACTGTAAGGACATTGCAGAGGTAGGACACTGTCAGGGCCAACTCAGGTTGAGAGGGAAACAACAACACAGCAGATAGACAGAGATTTTCATTCAACTTAAGAATAAAGCTCCCGCCCTCCACATGATAATCAAATAGCCTAACCATTACACCACAGATGCTGGTGATAAAAAAATGACTTGAGCAATTGAAGAGCGTTTTTCCAGAACTCGATATTTGCATTTTCATTGAAAACAGAGTTGCACAACTAGAGCTATCTTGCTTTATCCTATAGACTTTTGTTTTCAAAGCTTGCAGTATTGCAAAACCCCATAGTTTCCTTTATTGTCAACTTCAGAAAAAATATTTTGCTATGTGAGAAACTTATCGAGCAAGCAAAAAGGCTGATTTTCTCAGAACTTTCAAGAGTGCAAATACCGAGTTTGGAAAAAAAAGGCTCTTCAATCGTGGGATGGCCCTGGAAATATCTGCCTACCTCAGTCTTGAGTTGCTGCATGAAGCCATCCATCTTGAGCTCATCAATGTTCTCGGCCGCTCGGATCACCCGCTTCTTCTGCGACATGACGAGCCCCACCACGACCTGACCCCAGGTGTACAGGTTAGTGACCAGCGCCAGGCCGACCACACTGACCAGTGTGATGAGGACAGCGTCCACTACCACGCTCTCGCTGATCCCATAGCCCAGGGCCAGGCCGACGCCCACTTGTGTGCAGACAAGAAGAATCAGGAGGATGAAGAAGTAAGGGATGCAGCAAATGCTTTTGAATCTCGAGCTTCGGGCCTCTGGGGAGATAGAATGCAGACAGTTGGATAGAGGAAGAGAGAAGGGGTATAGTTTGGTTACCAGTTTTACGTCCCCTGCAACACTGTAAGGTCAGTCAAGAGACGGGCTACTTCAACCCTGCCTGTCAGGGCCAACCTGGGCTGAGAGGGAAAAAATCGCAGTAGGAAAAATTCCAGATCGTCCGTGCTCGGGGATCGAACTTGGGTCTTCTGCATGACAGGCGAAGAGCCTAACCATTACACCACAAACGCCAATATGGGAGAGGTGGTTGTTGAAATTTCAAACTCTACAATAAATTCTCGCAATTTCCACAAACCAATCATCGTTTTAGCCACTAGAGACTTACTTCCCATGGTAGGTTTGAAGACTCTGAAGAGCCTTGAGATGAACGGGCCGTACTCTTTCTCCACAGCCTCACACAGAGTGCCGATCATCGCCGCCAGCGACTTCTCTCCACCTACACTGGTCAGGCGAGTACAGTCGGAGAACAGGAACCTTCAGGAAAAAGATTTTCATAGAACATTCAAATGCGCTTTCAATACAACAAAACAGATGCATATTGTAAATATAATAATAATAATGGATTGCATTTAATTTATATAGCGCATCTCCCCATTACAAAGCAGGCTCTATGTGCTTTACAACCTTTTATTACCAAGGCAGACTAAAGTATTCAGAAACCATCTCACCTTTTTTTTATACAATACAAGCTGCCATATTACAAGCTCTCACACTAACACACTGACAAGCTCTTTCACTATCAGCCAAGTACCCGTTCACACAGTAAAGTAGAGAAAATTAATGTAAAATGCCTTTCCCACGGACATGTCGAGCCCAAGCTGGAATTCGAACCCGCAACCTTACAATTACCAGACCAGGAGGCTAACCTTAAGAATGCCGATTATATAACATATTGATATTAAATATATGACACGTCTTGATTCATTCGACACAATACACCAGACCCCATAATAAATGTCATTTTAAAACAATTTTTTTTTCATATAAAAATCATTGTCCGCCAAGACAAAAGAGACAACACACAAAGCAATCAGAACCAAGAAATCTGCTGACCTGACAGAGAAGTTTGAAGCCATCGACTGTTTGTCGGCGACAGGCCGAGGTTTCGGCACACAGAAGAGCATCTGCATAAACAGGACCAGCAACTTCTGCTTCCTGGCTAACGCTGCGCTGACCCGGTTGATTGCGGAGAAGTCGTACTTGACCGTGAAGAAGATGATAATACCTGAAATAAATACACGTTGTCATCAAGCAACACAGAGGACACAAAATATATGATAGCCATTTCCCTTTGGCTTGTTTGCTTTGTTGGGGCTTTACAGCACTATTGACACTTCAAGGTCATTTCAGCACCTGGAAGTAGTTGGCAGGTTTTTGTTGGTTTCAGTTTTACACTCCCTTGTAACACCGTAAGATCATTTTAGTAATAGGCCACTTTGACCCAGCCTGTCGGGGCCAACCTAAGCTGAGAGGGACACAACATCCCAGCAGAGAGACGGATGAGCTCATCCAACACTCAGATCAAACCCCTGTGCTCTGCGGGATACGCAGAGTCTAACAATTACACTGCAGATGTCAATACATAATCTTTGACTAGTAAACATGTGAATGAAGAGGTCAAATAGTGAAAGGCCTTATAGAAATACATCATAGCAATTTTCTGTCTATCACTGTGGTGTTGTGGTCTCCATTGTTCACAACGCAGCATCAGGGAAATGTCTCAAGCACAACAACTGTGAGATCCAAACAACACAGGAAAAGCCAAGCAAAAAGCCTATTTTGACACAACGACAAAAGAAAACAAAAAAATATACTTTTCATCAATTTTAAATTCACACACTTCAATACATGTAAAACTCCATAACTAGAGATTTAATTCATATTAAATTTGTAAGCATTTCAACCAACCTCAGTGTCGCTCATGCGTTCATATGTTATGGAATTAAAAAATATGCTTGTCTCAAAGTTTCAAAACAGCTGATCAACCAAGCCATTGCCCTAATTGAAATGAGGTGTGAAGTTAAAAATGTTATAGAGTATATAAAACAAGTATAAGCAGTGGGCCTACCAGAGGTCACTCACCAAAAAAGGCATACTGCACAGGCAAGAGGCCGAGGCCGACGGCCAGCCCGACTTGCCACCCGAGGGTCAGCCCGAACACCTCTCCTAGCACTGCGTCCACCAGGAAAAAGAGGAAGGCGGTCAACCATGACCAGCTCAGCTCTTCCTGACTGTTTTGCTGCGTGAAGGAACGCATCTCCGCTGTGAAAAATAGGAAAAATAATTGCTAGCCTCGTATAAATTTTATTGGCAATTGATCTCTGAAAATTTTATATCGAAAAACCATCCAAGTTAAAAGCCTTCTCTATGTTCTCATGTAAAGAAACATTGTCAGGGCCGAGCTGAGAATTGAACCCACAACATCACAATTGAGTCCGGCAGCCTACCCACTAGGCTATCTTGCCTTTCATATTGTTCGTTGCCTGTTTGGAGTTTTATGGCTCCATTGACACTGCATGGTCACTTTGGCGCCGACAAACACTTTTGCTCTTTGCTCACATTGTCCTCTTTTGAGAGGTTTTATCGAAAAGCTAAAGAGTGTAATAGTCTTTCATTTCTTATTTTATGTCCCAACATGGAGGCAGATAACAATGCAAGGAAAAGCTCGATAAAATCCAGCCCCATACCTTTGAGTTTATCCAGGAGGAAAGACTTGCCGCTGCCCCACTTAGCATAGAGTCCCATAGTGATGGGAGTCATGAGGCCGGGCTCGCTGAGGATGTCGGCCAGGGCTGAGCTGTAGATCTCATAGCCTAGCAGGTTCTCCGCATCTGTCGCATTCAGCTTACCTGAGGATGGATGGATGGAGGGATGAATGGATGGATGGATGGATGGATAGATGGACAGATGAACGGATGGAAGACTAGTGCTAGTTGGTTTGAAGTTATTTATTCAGAGGAACAAATGAACAGAGCTTACAGAATCTGAGAAAGATACAAAATCTCAGCTGTAGATCTCATAGCCTTGCCGGTTTCTGCATCTGTCGCATTCAGCTTGCCTGAGGATGGATGGATGGATGGGTGGATAGATGAATGGATATACAGATGGATGGATGGAAGAGTGGAGCTAGTTAGCTTGGAGCTGTTCATTTACAGCAGAACAAATGGATGGGTCCTTCGACCCTGCCTATCGGAGTCGAAAGAAGCCGAGAAAGATACAAAATCTCAGTTGAAGATCTCATATCCTAGCAGGCTCTCTGAGGATGGATGGATAGATGGACAGATGGATGGATGGAAGGGAAGAGCAAATTAGTTTGGAGCTATTCATTTAGCCTACAGCGGAACAAATGCATGGATGGGTACTTCGACCCTGCCTGTCAGGGCTGACATGAGCTGAGAAAGATACAAAATCTTAGCTGTAGATCTCATATCCTCATGGGTTCTCCGCATCTGTCGCATTCAGCTTTCCTGAGGATGGATGGATGATAGATGAATGGATAGATGGACAGATGGATGGATGGATGGAACAGAAGAGCTAGTTAGTTTGGAGCTGTTCATTTAAGACGGAACAAATGGATGGATAGCTACTTTGACCCTGCCTGTTAGGGCTGACACAGGCAGAGAAAGATACAACATCTCAGCGGAGAGATAGGGATGTTCATTCAACACAGTGATCCAACTCTCATCCTCTGCAGGCAAACAGGTTAACCATTCCATCAAAGACTCTGGTCTACAGTTTCCCCCTTACCATGTCCATAGATCTGGGGCAGGATGCCTCGCTGGTAGTAAGTGTCCATGCTGTAGGGAGATTCTCCGGCCTTGTTCAGTCTGTACAGAAGGCGGCTGTGACGCGGGTTGCATAGCAGTAGCTCTGTGATGCGTTTTGCTCGTGCTCGGATGGCGATGTGTAAGGCTGTGTCACCCCTCTGTCAGAATATACAGTTTAATTAGTTCAAGTGTCATAACACTATTGACACTGTAAGGTGGTATTAATGTCAAGAAATAGATTAAGACAATAGAAACATGACAAAAGATGCAAAAGGAGGAGGCCGCACCAGAGCGCCCGCTGACCACCCGCTGACAGAATGAATAAATTGGCAATTTCATGAGTTTGTTTTGAAAAAACGTGCTTCGACGTTTAGATATTGACATTTATACAAGATATGCAAAACTTATACAGGAAAGTTGGTTTCAGTTTTAATTTGCATATGCAATTCTTTTTAAAAAATTAACTTTAAAAAAAAATCATCAAGAATACCATAGCAAATAGAAGAAGGTTTAATCCATATGTTGCAATTACTTCACAAAAAGTTCACGTTGAAAACAGAGAGGTTAGACTAACCCTCAATCTCGACAAGAAACATAGCTGCATCGCAAGTGAAAGAAGCTCACTACATAAACCATAAATCTCTCAAAACCGCTAACAAGAAAACAAGCAAAATATGTTTCTGCCTTTGGAGTAAACTTGAAATAAATGTATCAGTTTGTTTGACGGAACTGTCAAAGACAAACTGACCTTATTTGGTAAGTAATAGACTCACTAACCTTATCACTCGCTGAGACTTTTGCTCCTTTGTCAAGTAACAAGCGCACACATTCCTCATTACGCATGCGCACAGCACGCAGCAATGGTGTGTCCTCATCCTGGATGGAGAAAATACATGTAGAAAATATCATAAATGCCATTGCTCCCGCGATCACAGAGCTACAAGGAAGTATTCACAATTCAACAAGATTTTCACCAAATCAAAAGAGGTTACACAAACTACAAATCTCAGGATGAGAGCCAAAACTTCATACTGAACGTTTTTGGGTTGTTGTTGTTTTTTAAACTTCACTAAAAGACATATCCAAAATGAATGCAATCCCAGGCTCTACAAAAGTCATATTTTAGATCCATCACAGGAGCCATTGCTGGGAAAAATGAATATCATCATTCAAGTTCGCTTCCCGCAAATAGTTCATTTCAATAGTTATATGTGGCTAGAGATTCTGAGGTAGTACAGAAAGGTTACATCAAGGGTGAGAGAAATAAAATAAAGTGATGGCTTTTATTGGTAATAAAATTAAAGATGTAAAAATACATCATAATAGTAAAGATTGATTTTGAATCAAACCCAATAAAACTTGATTTCTGAAGCTTGGATTTCATGCAGATAGCAAACTGCTACAACCATGTTTCATTCATCACATCCTGTACTTTATATTAGTTCTAAAACTGCACATGACAACTGAAGTTGGGGTATAAATACCCCTTAAAAACTCTACATAATGTTAGCAACAGTCTGACAAGTAAAAAACCAACACATCAAAATAAATACCTTGGTGCTCAGCTCAAGATCAGGGTTGTTATTGAGTAGAAGTTTGACGATGTCTGTGTAACCTTTTTCCACTGCAGTGTAGATAGCAGTCTTGCCCTCCTGTCAAATGCACCAGCACAGACAAACATAACAACAAACACAACTAGAGGGCACAAGGTTCATTAAAAAAATACATGTAAACCAGAAAACAGCATCATGAGTTAAGTCCTGTAGATGTTCTATTTATTACCTGGGCTTGAACATTTATGTATAATCTTTGGATTGTGGCATTCACAAAAATGCATCTTTTATGTGACCTACGTCTTTTCCTTTAGGTACATCTGATGACAACCTTATTGAAGATCAAGTCTTGGGAAAATCAAATCTTACAAAGTTGCTCTATCAGTGCGCGGTTAGGGCCAAAAATGCGTGAAGTTGCTAGATTTTTATCAACTGCAGGTAAATAGTTAATAAAAAATGCAACATGTCACTCCCTGTATGTAATCTTACAACAAAAATACAATTCATCCACTGGCATCAAAATGTTGCGTGGCAAATTTCGGATGATCTACAGGTTTGGTTTCTAACACAAAGCCTCTAAAACTAATAAAAAACCTCTCAATGTGATAAATGCTGCACCTAAATGAGCAAAAAGTCTTATATGTCAGCCCAATCTGTGAGTGCACTGTCATGTGATCATAATTTTCTCTAATGTGATGCAAAGAGGAGGAAAGTGTGATAAAATTAGAACAATCACTTGATTGATATGAAACAATATTCATCACTGAATGACTACTTTCTAAATTACCTTATTTAGGATAATCTCAGAGAGCTTTAATTATAATGGGAAAAGAAATTGGCCTCGGGTTTGTGAAAACCATAAGGAGGTGAATGAATACCCAAAAGAGTTTGACCCAAAGAAAATTGCGAATGTGCGATGTTGTGCTTCCGTTCAGTACCATTTCTTATCTCAAAAGATGTAAGAAACGATTTCATTGGCAACGAAATGGAAAATATGCACTGTGACTCGTGACTTCATGTTTCATAAAGGAAGGCAAGTTCCAACTTTTGGGTTAGTACCCTCGAGTCTACATGAGACGGTACAGTAACGACAAGACTCACCTGCCCTGGGACGTCCACATCCACATATTTCTTGAGCAGAGCTTTCACAATCTCAATGCAGCCACCTTTGACGGCGTGGATCAAGATGGAATCTCCGTTCTGAGGACAGACCCATCCACAATCTCAAAATACATGCGCTGTAGTGATACAAGTCCAAAACCAGAATAAAAAAAGATGAAGAGAGACCTTCTGTTGTGCTGCCATGTCATTTTCCGTAATGCACCATTTCAAAGGACATCTCTTCATACTGTTAGTTCTAAGTGGCTTTCAACAAGATTTCCAAGTACGAACATTTAAAACAATGACTTCTCTTTTTTTTTCACGACCTATAAAGAGAGCAAGGGGAAAAATGACACATTACTGCTTTTAATTTTTGTTTGTTCCAAGTAGCTTTTCAACAGCCATCTCAATATGACAATTAGAAACTTATTTCCTTTTTTCCTGACAAGTAATGAACAGACTTTGAGTTGAAAATGATATATTGCTGCCTTATATAACTTTCCTTTTAGGGGGGAGAGGGTTGTGATGCAATAAGCTGTCTACAGAATTAGAAACCTTAGCTTTTCTATCAAGCTCGCTCTTTTCCCCTTTTATTCTTAATCTATTAGTTTTTTAAATTGTATGTGTGTGTGTGTGTGTGTGGGGGGGGGGGGGGGGGGGGGGGTTTTT
>JAUKPP010053060.1:0-16721 GCA_032273245.1 Phyllaplysia taylori | reverse complement strand
ACACAAAAGCCCCCAAGCCAACCCAACCACCTCCCCCTCCAAATCCCTTCCAGGCTGGTGCATCTCACAATCCGGCCCGAGTCAGCCACAGGTAACCCCGATTAATAACCGTCTATCTATCTGCAATCATCAGAGTTCGCATCCATCACTCACACACACAAGACTCAAAGACTGCGGGCCATCACGTTACCTGCCCGACACAATCTCAATCTTCCCCATTTTGCGAGGGGGCAGCTGGGTACAAATACGCCCCCTACCCCCCCCCCCTTTTTTTTCCGCCAACACACGCAAACATACATACACTCACGCACACGTAGACACAAGAAGAGGCTAAAACAGCTGAGGCTGGCGCTTCTATAAATAACCCACTCCCTACTACTACTACCACGTAGACACAAACATACACGCACACACACACAAACATACACACTTACCTGCCATTAAATGTCTGTATGCAAAGTGTTGACCCCATAGGTCTAAATGCTGTTCTACATTTGACTGCTGGGATTTGTCCCTCTCAGGCTGGCTGGCCCAGACTAGCAGCCTGTGCCAAGCTGATGTGGTTGTTTTTTCAATTTTCGCTTAGTATGTCCAACCAATGTAGTAAATTTATACTGGTACGAAAGGGATTTCTTTAAAGCTTTTGTTAAATGCGGTGCAGTGTTTTCAACACGCACTTCTATCTACTGGCATAATGGTTAGACACTTCGCCTATCACGTAGAGGACGTGAGTTCGAGGCCCGCAAGGGGCAGTCTTTTTTATCCAGTATATCTCCGAGGTTTTCTTTGCTGGAACAATGTCCCTCTCAGCCTGGTTTGGTCCTGACAAACAGGGTCGACGTAGCCTGTCCCTTAAATCACCTTACAGTGTTGCAAGGGACGTTAGGCCAAAACTAAACCAAACCTAGATACACAAAATCGAGTACAGGCGGAAGGGTTAAAGGGACAGACGTCGTATTGTAAAGATAAGGTTTCTTGCCTGTCATGCGAAGGAAAAAAGTGACACCTGCATTGATACCACGATTGCATGTTTTTGTTTGCTAGGAAGAATCACTGCCACTGTAAATACTCACCTTAAAACATACATGAATCCTCTATCCAGCCTCGGTGTTCATCATCCGTAAAGTTTACGCCGCCGATAATGTTCCGGCACATTAAGCTAAACTTTCTCATTGCAAAACCTGATTATGCCATAAAAAACGACATTTTCCGACTTTTGTTTTCCTTCTCGATGACAGCAATAACACTGTCATTCAGATCAAGTTAGAAAAGAACGAGTATTTTTCTTTATAAATAATATCGCAGCGATGACTTTACAGGCAATGAAACAAAATCTTTTTAAGGCGCATCTAAAAGACAAAATATCATTTTAATTTGTTGTATTTGTGGTTTTGTCCTCACTCCGCTAAGTACATTTTAATGGGTTATGAATGGTGAGCAGGTGAGCCGAACTGGGTCATTCCTTAAAAATATCAATTAACCTAAAGCATCATGATTCAGTTCCTTTCGTATGGTTTGGTTACCAGTTTTACGCCTCTTGCAGCACTGTAAGATCATATAAGAGACGGGCTGCTTCGACCCTGACTGTGAAGGCCAACCCAGGCTGAGAGGTGCGAATACCAACAGAAAAACGCAGATCATCCACACGTTGGTCCTCCGCGTGATAGGTAAAGAGCCTAACTATTACACCACAGACACCGATACTCCAAGAACCTAAGTGCATGGGTGATTTTTTATTGATCGGTTTTGCGGATTCTTTGACGTTTTTCTCCCCGGAAGTGATGAATTCTTAACACATCAAAACAACAAAACAAACATCTGATCATGAAAATAGCCACATTTTCGTAATCGGCGAGTCAAAATTAACAAAGTCTAAACATCCACGTTGTGTTTTGTGGCTTAGTTTCCAGAACAAACAAAAAAAATGTCACCTTCAGTAATTTAGAGGAGCAGCTAAAAACCACTAGTGCGTTTAGTGTCTTATTGACATAAAAAAAAAAGGATTGTCAACAAATGGGGAATGACCTAACTCTCTCCATTGCTAAACATAAACAACAGAATAAAATATTTGCACGTCTGACAACTTTCTCAGCAGCCATTAGCACATATTTAGCAAATTCCTTATTGTCGTTTTGATAGAAAAGTTAGTGTATTTTAGCAAACAGGTGCCCGGCGGTAAAAATCTGTTATTGCAAAGTGTCTTTCGTTACTTTCAAGGCGAAATCTGATATTTCTATTTTTGTGTTTTGACGATCAGCGAGTATAAAGCGTGCTTAAGTTTTTCTTTTCTTCCTTTTTTCTCTCTTTCTTTCTTTCATTCATTTTTTTCTTTTTCTTTCTTTTTTTTTTCTATTTATTTATTTATTTATTTATTCATTCTTGGTAACCCTTTTCTGAGGTGAATGGCATTTATTTTGTTACAGCTATTGGCTAAGTGCACTGAACATATGAAATCGTTTTAAAAAGTTGCTGATTCAACGTTTGCTCGTGAAAGTTGTTATTTCAATCTGGTAAATAAATTTTGGAGAAACTATGATCGTTTATGTCTGGTGCGGTTTAAAAATATTAGAACGACATTATTGTCTGGATGTCAGTTTTTAAGTGGGCGTATTTTGGGAGATGCTTTTGTCTACAACGGGATACACAGACAGACAAATAGATAGAGGAACAGACAGACTGACGATGCACAAACGGACAGTCAGAAAAACAGGCTGACAGATTGATGGGTAAACGGAAAGACAGAAGAATAAATGAAAGACAGAACGACCGAGAGGCAGAGGGACAGGGGGACGGGGATACTTGCACAGTATTGTGTACTTGTGCAATGAGGCGAATTTTCTAATAGGGTCATTGGATTGTTTGACCCCTGTGCAAAAGGACCAGACTATAATATCGCCGATTGTTTTGCAAAGAGACAAATACCCCACTACACTCTTTGTCTTTTTCGCACTTATGCAAAACAAAAAAACGAAATGAAGAGCTTCATCACAAAACGCCTTATATGCTCAAGGGAAGTAACTGAGAAAAATGCAATTTACTGGGTTTTATTTAATAATGTTTGTTATGGAAAATTCTATGTTGATGCTATGATTTTAAGAACAAATAGAAAGCTGTGTGGGTTTTTTATAAGCCGAATCATTCTTGACTATATTTAGTTATCAGAACGTACATAATTGGGGTTTTCACCTTTTTTTTCCTTTTTTTTCATATAAAGTATTTTGTGATGAAGCTCTTCATATTTTCAAACCTTCTCTCTACGGAGAGTCTGAATGACAGCGACGACAAGGCCAAAAACACTAATTCACATCTTTGTTAATATTTGTTAATTTTTTGTTTTCTTTCGTCTTGTTTTGTTTTGCTGTTGTTGTTTTTTCAGAATAAAATCCGTATACCGGAGTCTGTGGTGAAATCTTTAGACTATCTGCCTATCCTGTGAGTTCGAGTCCACTGTGATGTCGTGTGTGTATGTTTAGGAGAGTGTACATGTGCATGAATATATCCCTTTTCCGCTGGGAAAGTGTTCCTCTCAGGCTGCGTTGGATCTGAAAGGTATGATTAAAGTAGCAAATCCCTTAAATGGCCTTACAGGATTTCAAGAAACGCAAAGTCCGCAGCCATTCTGATTTTCGAGAAAGGCACTTTTATCGTCTTCTACTTCCTGACGCTCACTACAAATACTAGAACTTGTTTCTTTTTTTATTATTATGAAAAGTGAGGGAAAGATGGTGCCAAAGTTGGACGAAGAACAAAGAACCCCACAGACTAAATGCCCTTACAGTGTTGAAAGAGACATTAAGTCTGCAGTTCTGAGTTTCTAGAAAGGCACTTTCTAGTCTTCCCCCCCCCCCCACCCCCACCTCCGTACTCCCTCTTGACGTTCAGTACAGAGACTAGAACATTTATTTTTCATTTATTCCAATGAAAAATGAGGTTTAGATGGTGCCAAAAGTTGGATGAAAAACAAACTGATGCCAGACATTAAGTCCTCAGGAGAGCTAAATAAATGTGTATGCCAACCCCAGGCCTGGTTAACACGTCGTTTCTAATTCACCTCAAACACAGTTAACTACCTGCCTCGTTTGTGTAAACAAACTTAACAGCTCTCGGGGGAGACTTACACCTTTACTGTAAACAACGCATCATCCTAATAACATAAATGAACGCGTTTCTAAGGTGCTTCGATAGGTTTATTTCTTGCACTTCTGGCAGCCGCATTGTTAAAATCTGGTCGTTGCCAGGGGCAACGGCATTATTTCTAAGGTAACACCGAGTCGTTGCCATAAGGGTATTTGGCTCTTGTGTGGGCTGGGGTAACAATAGGCAGCTAATATATACGAAGGGTTTGGTGACAAAACGCGGTAGATCCATTTTTATTGAAACTATGATATTTGCAGGGTTGGGTTTTTTTTACCTTTGCGTACAATGAATTCTATACGAACAAAAAACCCATTTTAATCGGCTTTCACTATTGGTTGTAGTGCTGTTTGTTGAATCAGTTTAATGTGTAGTAAGTATGCCAGTTTTAGTGCACACGTCTTCAGGGTAAGGGTTAGGCTCTTCGTATATCATGTGGAAAGCCAGAGTTCGATCATATGTGCAGACTATCTTTGTTTTTCTGCTATTCTGTTGGGATTTGTCCCTCTCATCCCAGATTGGCCCTCTACAGGCAAGGTCGAAGTAAACCGCCTCTTAATAAACTTACAGTGATGAAAGGGGCGTAAAATTGGTAACTAAACCAAACCAGCTTCAGTAATACTAATAATAAGGGCACCAATTCAAAATGTAATATTTTGGTTCATACCCCATTTTGTGAGGAAACCCTTCCCGTTGGAGCTTTGTAAACAAGCCACAAGATAAATGCTGTTACGAATTACCTACAATTCTCTTCCGGTAAATGCGTGACTCGGAGTGACTAACTGAGGGCAATGTATGCCAAGTTCGCCCCATAAACAACGGAGATAGTACAAGGCTGCACCCAAATATCGATAACTTTGAGCAGATGCTGAAAGTTTATTTATAAGTTTAGGAGGAAGATAGTGGAAGGCAGGCTCTAAAGAGATGAAATATTTGTGTAAATCTGGTTCTGCGGTTATGAAGGTATTTCTGCCCCGAGCTTTGTTTCAGTTTGAATAAAGTTTATTTCTGTCTGTCACTGAAAGCCGGGATGTTTTCCCTCTCAGTCCGGGTTGGCCCTGACAGGCAGGGTCGAAGTAGCCCGTCTTTTAAATGACCTTACAGTGTTGCAGGGGACGTAAAACTGGTAACCAAACCAAACCGGAGTGTCGTGCAGGCTCTGGAAGACAAAAGATACAGACAGGGTGGATGATCAAGTTATCAATAGACGATTATATAGAAAGAAAAGAAGAGGGGGTGTAGAAGGAAAACGCGGAAAAAATAAATAACTTCATAGAGAAAAGAAGAGAAGGCTTCGGACGAAAAGGATGTAAAATAATAATATTTTTTAAAAGTATTCAATGAAAAGAAATTAATTCATACGAGAAAAATAATCTAAAAACAGAGAGCTTAAAGGCCTTTAAAGATTTACTGAAAATAATACAAATAGAGCTTAAATTCTTTTTCTACGTGTTAATTGCGTATCTCTTAGCTGTACTATACAATGCGGTCTATCAAAAGGGACCCTGGAAAGGGAGGGCGGTGGGGTAAGTGATATTGAAGAAAGTTGCCAGAGATTTCATTATCAAATTCTAATAAAGAGATAAAACGGTAACGAATTTGAATAATGCCGATGGCTGTCTATTTTTCATGATTTCTCAAAGTCCGCCTTAGATAGGGAATATATTCTAACTTAACTGAGGTCACGTTAATGACCTAATGTTGCTGCAAAAGCTGAAATCCCAAACTACACAGAATACATTATAGTATTAAAAGATCTATGACCTCTGCAACGTCAGCCAAAGAAAACTTGCATTGGTACTACGGTAGACAGTTGGAGGAAGAAGTGACTATCCATTTATCGTCTCTAAAAGGGCAAATCCCAGGAGAAAAAAAAAGCAAAGAATAAGGCTGGCTCCTCAGTAAACAAATTGAAAAATAGCCAAGAATATTTAAACTTGATTACACCCTCTTTTTTCCGCACGCTTCCCCTCCATTCCAAACCCCACCCCCTCCAAAAACATGAATACACGCATCGAAAAAGGACCTCAATAGGACATGCATAGACATAACACAAATGGAATGACCCTTAAGGGAAAACTAACACAGTATTACCTAGAGGCTAAAACAGCTAAAGATGCTGGCGCCTCTGCTCTATAAACAACTAACTTTGAACTAACTAACTAACCCCTTTGACACCTCTTTCAAATCCCTCCTCCCTTCTCCTCCGGAATTTTCGCTTCTCACGATTTCCAAACCTAAACTGCCATACCTGGCACTTGGAGCAGAAGTAGGCAGAGCGGACACCCCCTGGACTTGTATCACCGAGGTGGGTCCATCTCTGCTACTCTGGCATCCCCGCCAAGAGCCTCTCACCAGGACACACTAGATACTCTGATATCGCTTGACCAATGGTCACTCTAAGAAAGTGCTCCAATCAAGACGAAGAAAATGTGCAATGCCAGACTCTCTAAGAAACACTGTCCTGTAAATGGTCCCTTATTCAAAGTATCTATTTTATACGCACACTGCTTTGATGAAAAAAAACTAAAGTCCACTCATTTTTGTGTATTGATCTATCTAAAAAAAATTGTAGAGTGACTGTGAGACATTTCACGTTTCAAACACAGATTTAAAGTTACATTCTCAGTTTCCCAAAATTTAGAGTAGCACAAGAAAGAATGAAACTGTTGCTAACTAAGCAATAATCATATATAAATAATATTATCGTCTTTTGAAAAGGGACCAAATGCTAGTCCCCAAAGATCAGTGCAGTATTGCTTGGCGTTCATCAGGTCACACTGGTCGGTCGGCCAAGGGTTGTTAAGTACTATTAGTCGTCATAGAGATATTAGCTCGGCGTGCCAAGTGCTAAGACAGGCTTCAAGTGGTCGCGGGCATAAAGCGAGATAGTGGAGAGCTGGAATGAGGTGTTGAGAGGGATATAGAGAGATGGATAGGTGTGGGAGCTTACGTTGAGTATTATAGCCTCGTAAATATGTTATTTGTGTATGAAACATAACTGACGTCGCTTCTATGATTTAAACTTGCTGCAAAAAGTTGAAATGCCTTCTGGCGATATAGTTAAAAGACTTTCTGATTTCAAGATTTAAGATTCATTATCAATATCTAGTTTGCTCAAGGTTTTAAGTCTTCGTGGTTTTCATTGCTATATTGATGAAGATGGCAGTTCCTTAAAAAGACCGGCACTGTCATGAGGATAATGTTGTTTCTTTTCTGCGGGGAATGTCTCCTCTTCGCTCGGATTGGCCATGACAGGCGATGTCGGAGTAACCCGTCTCTGAAATTATAACACAGTGTTGCAGAGGACGTAAAAGTGTTAAATAAACCAAACTAAAAGAGAGAATATGATCTGATTTTTTTTTACATTCCTGGTTAAATGTGATTTCAAGTTGATTCACTAAGGTTTTGAGTCTTCGTGGTTTTCAATGCTATTTTTATTAAGATGGCGGTACTTAAAAGCGAAGCTGTTTCGGCTTTTCCCTTACTGTTCCGTCCAGTTCGTTGGTTGTTTTGCAAAAGGGTGAATAGTACAAAGATTGTTGTGAAGTATTCGCCTCTTTGCAAAACAATCATCGAGTTGTTCCACCAGAGTGTTCGCTGTATTGTGATATACTGGCTTGACCAGTCACGTGATGCACCGGTGTCAGCCAGGAATAACAGGGCGATCTGTCTGCTGATGACTCGGGCCAGGGGGTCGGGGTAATAATGGCTGCTCTCCCAGAGGCGTCGATGACAACAGGGGTGATAATCACTATCTCTCGCCCGTGGTCAGAGAGTGCAGTCCCTTGAGGTGGCAATTACTGCCCCTTGTGTCTTTGTAGACTCACCTGTTGAACGGCTAGTGCAAAGTGGGGGGGGGGGGGGAAGTGGAGAGGAGATGAGTATGAAGGAGAGAAAATAAGGAGAGAAGGAGAGAGGGGGAGAGAGAGAGAGAGGGGGGGGGGATAAGGAGTGATGAGAAATGGGGGATCTCGGGTCTTCCGCATGACAGGCGAATAGCCTAACCATTACACTTCCATCGTAATGAGTTGGGTCAAATCAAGTTCATGAAAAACCATAAAATAGCTTTCTACTGATGCATTCTGAGCATAGAGATTGACTAAACACTTTCACAGAATTTGATGACGTCAATTTGTTATTCGTTCCTGTACACTATTACTTTACTCCTTTCGGGTAGAAACACTTGAAGAATATCAAATAAAACTTACCTTTTTCGCTTTAGTGTGGTCTGTTCTACTACTTCTTACATACTGTTGCTATCATCCGTATTCTTGCACTGACATGACCTTAAAAGGTTCACTGAGATGAAAAAAAAAAAACCCCACAAAACAAAACAAACGAAAATACAACTACAGTTGAACCTGAGTGGTCGTCTTCGACAAGTTGGACTGTACGCTAAGATAAATAACCAATCAAAAGAATATTTATTTTTGGCGTTTGTACCCTTTCCCCCCTCCGGTTATGTCTTATTTTTTTAAAGACTTGCCATTCGAATAATCAGAAGATAAAACCTGAGCTATTCACAACAACGCAGTGCCCACTCTTCATCTCTCAACACTCATCTCTATCTCGCCAAAACACACCAGTCGCCAAAGTTTAAAAAAAAACACGCCAAAAAAACGCATCGCCCTCACCAAGGGTTATTTTATACCAAAATATTTATTCGAACTGCGCTATCTCACATAAACCGCTAGAGTACCTGGTAGGAGACCACTCTTGATAATAGTAGTAGTTCTGTATACTTTAAGTCTTCCGTGGCCTTGCTCTGTATGCACAGTCGGATTAATTTCTGAGCTAGAATAATACACAGAGACAGAATGAAAGAAAAGAGAGAGAAAGAGAGAGAGACAGAGAGAGAGAGAGAGAGAGAGAGAGAGAGAGAGAGAGAGAGAGCTGTTTGGCTGTCTTGGCTGAGTGCACGATTGCTGATTCCTGCCGACGTACGTCAAAGTGGCAGAGGCTAAGGATAAAATATAAAAGGATAAAACTCTAAAAGGAAATGCGCAATTAATGCAATATAAAAACAAAAGTACACAAAAACAAAAAAGCAAGAAAAACATAATTAAATTGCGTAGAAAAATTAAGCTTTGCAGCACATTATGTAAAAAAACCAAAAGACAAATCTACTCCCTATCATGGATGTCTCCCTTTCCTAGTATATCAGATCTAGTCCTCTACTTTTTTCTCTCTGGTACTTTGGCACTTTTTCTTTACAATGACACAATTTTGAAAATTGTTATACGTTGTAACTTATTTATCTTACAGTTTCTCTGATAACCTTAACCCTCAAATAAAAAGAAACATACACTCAGGCGCGACTGAAATAAATCAACTGACAGAAAACTTGTCTTGAGTAAATGAGGACAGGAAATTGTATGAAAATGTAAAAAACACCGAAAGGTGGAAAAAGAGAACAGAGGAAAGAAAAAGAGACAGAAAATTTGACCTACCGCAGTAGCACTAATTCAACACTTAAAACCTGCATAAAACCCCAAATAGGCTCGTTAAACACGGGTCAGCGGTGGTCTCTCAAACGGGTAGACATTAGCAGATGTGTCAACAAAAACGAAGCCAAAGATGGCGACGAGCAGACTATGAAACTGCCAAAAGCGACGTAGTTTCGCCGAGAAAAACGCGTCTTACAATACAAAGGAAACACAAAGGGCAATAATTTAGCCGGTTTTACTGTGGGTTGACTTGGTAATAATTTCGTGGGTGGAGACCTAACGAGTTTTTATCTTTTTACACTTTTGGAGGCAAAATTAATTGTGAGTTCATTCTGAGTAGATAAGCTGTAAGATCTACACTGTCGCATCGAAGGGAAATTAAAGATGGTGGCGCCGAAGCTTCTCGCTGTCTGAGGTTCTGAACTTACATAATGGCATTACCAGGAAGGATAAAGGCGGACAAAATTGATGTCGTTGTTTTGTCCAGGTCTTTTACGGCGCTATCAAAGCCACCAAGTTTATATTGTCGCCTGGAGTGATATTAAGAGGGAGAGCTTTGTGGTGATACTGGGTTTATTTCCCTCTTTGTACATAGACGTGATGAGAGAGAAAACCATTAATGTAGGTCGTATGATCTTCTGTGTATTCTAGTCTTACTTCAAGGGCAGAATACTTTCAATTCCAATTCGTTGATTATTACAAAGTAAATTGTAACATCCCAACGTGGTCTCGCAGTCTCTGTCTTCTCCCTCCCTCCCTCCCTCCCTCCCTCCCTCTCTCCCTCCCTCCCTCCCTCCCTCTCTCTCTATCTCTCTCTCTCTCTCCGTCTCTCTCTCTTCCTCTCTCTATCTCTCTTTCTTTCTTTCTCTACCACCTCCTCTCTGTGCTTGTGTACAAGTTGTGTGTATGTATACTACTTATTGATACAACTTCTACTACTACTATCTGTTCTTATGGAAATGTTCTTCTTTTACTTCTATTTCTTTGGGTTGATTTTACTTTTACGACCCTTGCAACACTCTAAGGTCGTTTAAGTGAAAGGTTACTTCGACCCTGCCCGCAAGGGCCTCCCCGGGCTGAGAGAGACGGGTCGATGCAGAAAGAAGAAGATGCTCGTCCCCATGGGAAAGAAAAAGGAAGACAAGAAGAAAGAAAAAAAAGCGAAATAGAAGAAAGAAAAACGTACATATCAAGAAGACAACGAAAAGAAAAAACTAGAAACGTATAAGATAAAAAAGAAGGAAACATGAAAAGGAAAATGTAGGAAAATAAAGCAAAAGCGAAACAATAGCAATAAAAGTATTAGGGGGGTGGGGAGGGGTGAGCAAAGAAAAAATAATATAATTAATGCGAAAACAAGAAAGGGAAGGGCGCACGAGGAAAGTTAAAACTGGAATCATAAAAATTCTCGAACAGCTAAACCTACTGCAGTGTTGTAATGAGCCGGGAACAATGCAGCTAGTCTGCTTAGAACAAAGAGAAGCTTTATCGCCAGAGCTTCACCTGGATTGATATGGCACGGCCCAAGCAGGCTTCTGGGCTATGAAAAGATATTGAAACCAAATCTAAAGCAATAAGAGTGAATGGGTTGCGAGTGCAAGGATTGTGTTATTATGTCATAAATACCTGCATTTTGGGGATGAGCGTCTTTGCACGTGAGAAATTCTGAATGTCGAAAGCTAAACGCTTCTATCTCTGTAATAATATCGGGCTGGATCTTTATGAGTGTACTTTCTGTTTTGGTTTGAATTTGAGCTAAACATTCTTTGCAACACTGTAAGATCAATTAAGGGGCCGGCTTCTTCGACCCTGCATGTTAGGCCAACCCGAACTAAAAACGACAAATTCCAGGGGGAGAAGGCAGATTTTCCGCACTTGGGTTCGAACTCAGGCCTTCCGCATGGTAGGCAAAAATAGTTTACAATACACCACAGTCGCACTCTCGTAATTTCTTCACTTAGCATCACAATAACTGGCTCATGTTACAGGCAAACTAAAATCCCCCATGAGCGTCTTGCCAGGAATTTATTGCAAGATATATTCAAACCGTCTGGGAGACATGGGGTGCTGAGCAAACTCGATGGAATTGTTCGTTTGTTTGTCATGCAGCTTGTATTCGTTTTGCCTAACGACGTCTGTACGTCAACAGCAGTTTGTGACCCGGGAACTCAAACCGTAATCACTACATTCAGGAAAGTGATGTTGACAGTGGTGATGGAGAAAGTTTTCTAGAGTGCATAAAGTTTAATGAGTTCTCTCATGCTGCAATTTTCATGGCCCATGCAACCTTTATGACCTGGGTAAAGCGCAATAAGAATTTCAAGACATTCCCCCAGCGCCGTGTTAAACATTATGCACGTTTCTGTATCGAGAACGCTCTTTATTTTAGTAGGATATTAACTGATTCCCTCTTGTAAATCCGACACATTGTACACGTACGCCCCTCTTTTCGCAAAGGGAAAGGGTTGGGGGGGGGGGGGTGGCAGGGGAATTGTGGGAAATCATATGCGGAGTGTCGTTCCAAACTTATTCACTCCTTCTTTCCATTTATCTCCTCCATCATGCAGAAAAAAAACATCCACTAGATTTTGTTTCCTTTCTTTAGTTTTGGTTTGATTACTAGTTCCACGTCCCTTGTAACGCAACAAGGTCATTTAAAAGTCAGGCTGCATTAGCCCTGCCTGTCAGGACCAAAGGGACTGAGAGGGACGAATTCCAGTAGAAAATCAGATACTCGTCCGCACATAAGAAAGACGAAGCGCCTAACCATTACACTGCAGATGTCGATGGCTTTCTTTAGAATACTAGAGGTTTAAAAATAAACTCAAAACAAGGCATGGACATAAAACAGATACCTTTTTGTTGTCTCTTCCAGGGGCCATATGCATGAGACTTTCTCCTTCTCATCTGGCATTTGTATACCAGGGTGTAGAAATGATACATTCAATTCCAGTGTAAATGCACTTCCCGAAATACGTGAACATTTTTCAGTCGATGTCGTGTGCAAGTGCAAGAACGGCCCGTCTATCAAATCGCTGGTTGTTTTGCAAGGAGGCGAATACTCCGCTACAGTCTTGGTAGTATTCGCCCTTATGCATAATAATCAACGAATTGTAGCATTTCTAAACCTGATGTACCGGCATCTATGGTGCGGCGGTTACGCTCTTCGCCTGTCACGTGGAAGACCCGAATTCGATTCCACGTATGGACGCAGTGCGCTTTTCTGTTGGGATTTATTACTCTCAATCCCGGTTTGACCTAATGACTTTACAGTGTTGCAAGTGTCGTAAAACAAGAAACTTTACCAAATCAAACAGCCTGTTGAACTAACGGTTTCATGCATACTGTCACAGAGGAAGAACAATCACGATGTAAGTTTAGCTTTACACCTGGAGATAAAACTGTTGCATCGTAGGATGTTCAGGTTTCATGCATACGGTCAAAGAGCGTGAACAATCACGATGTAAGTTTAGCTTTACACCTGGAGATAAAACTGTTGCATCGTAGGATGTTCAGGTTTCATGCATACGGTTACAGAGGAAGAACAATCACGATGTAAGTTTAGATTTACACCTGGAGATAAAACTGTTGCATCTCAGGATGTTCAAGTTTTCAAGTCGACGCGCGTGTGGCAACAGAACCACTCACATTGTTTACATGCTCTGGGAAGTGAGTCGGCGATTTTTCCAGAAACCAGCTATATTTACAGGGTTAGGGTAAGAAGAAACAGATCATAGGTGGAAGGGGTGGGAGGGGGGGGGGGTAAGACAAGAAGCAGGAGGGGTATATTACAACAAGGGACTGTCTGACTGCGCTGATGGGGGAATGATCTTAGATCAGAGGGAAAGTGCGCGTTTCTGTTTTGTGTCTGTCTGTGTGTGTGCGTGTATGTGTGTGTGTGTGTGTGTGTGTGTGTGTGTGTGTGTGTGTGTGTGTGTTTGTATATGTGTGTTTGTGTATGTTTGTGGAGAAATGGGCGTGTGTGTGAGTGTGTGTATGTTTGCCTATGTTTATGCATGTTTGTAGAGCAGTGTGTGTGTGTGTGTGTGTGTGTGTGTGTGTATGTGTGAGTGTGTGTGTGTGTGTGTATGTGTGTAGAATTTGTGTAAATGTATAGATTATGCCACATGCACGTACACGCACGCACGCGCACATAAAAAATTAAAGAAACGCCTGCTACTATAAAAACACATTACAATGTCATACTCGTCTTGTAGCCTAAATGATATGACAGCTTTGTAAGCGACGTAAAATTGGTAACCAAGCCCCCTATCCCACTCTATCTTTCTCTTCAGTTTGGTTCATTGAAGCAATTAAGTCAACATTGTATTATGCAAACAGGAACATTTCAATAAATTGAAGAGCCAACAATATGCGACAGCGACCTCAAGGAAACGAGAGCGCGTGAGGAAATTGAAGAAACTGCCCTGTAATTACTCGCCAGCTCGCGTGCTTAAGGAATTAACCGGTTGATTGACAACTGCTTTGAGCACCACCTTGCGAGCTGCTCTTTCCTCTTTTCGTCATTCTTTTTCTTCTTTCTTTTTCTCTCGCTTTGTGTGTGTGTGTTTTTTCTTCTCTGTGTTTTCTTCTCTTTTTTTTTCTTTTTTTTCTCCCTTGTTGTGTAACAAGCTAGTGGTTTTTTTTCCGTTTTTCTTTGCTCTCTCTCCTCTCCTCTTTCACTCTTTGTCCCTTTCCCTCTCTTGTTCTATTATCGCTATACAATTTATGCCTGTTCTCTCTTGCTCTGTCTCTCTCCCTCTCTCTCTCTCTCTCTCTCTCTCTCTCTCTCTCTCTGTCTCTTTCTATGTTTCTAATTTTCCTGTGCCAGTTTCTATACTAAATATCGCGGTTCGTTAATGAAGGACTGTTGTGTTTGTGCGTAGGGTACCAACATACATAGATCAACATCTACACAGTTTCTGATCTCTATTTCTCTAGAAAGGAGGGGGGGGGGGGGATTACAGACGTAATACCGTTGTTATGCTGTATCTATTTAAGGGATGGGTTACTTCGACCCTGCATGTCAGGGCCAACCCGGGCTGAGATGGACATTGTCTCAGCAGAAAAAACGTGGATATAGTCAATCAAACAAACTGCCTCACTCGGGCCTCGAACTCACGTCCTTATGTGTGATTGGTGAAGCCATTAATACACAGACACCGGTCAACCCCAAACGCTATTTAAGTATTACACTTCTTTAAAGCTAAATCTTTATACTTCACGACATATCAAATATCACTTACGTCTTGGACGTGAAATATCACTTGTCCTCAAATTTGATATGTCCTTCCTAATTTGCACAAATTCCTAGCCACACTGTAGGTAGGAATTTAGACTTAATCTCTTTGGGCGTTTAATCAGTGCTTGAACTTTCATTAACAAATTTAAACATAATTGGGTTTTTTAGAAAGAAAGAAAGATATGCAAGAAAAAAAAGAGACTAGGAATTTGTTTTACTCAAATACATCTTGAAATTTCTATTTCATGAGAGACTGCCAGTTTTTACTTGCAGTTTAATCTGCGTTTAAATATTGCAGACCTATTCTTTCTCAGGAAACAACTGGATAGGTGAGCACATTACAGTCGACTACGCCTGAAGAGCAAGATTAAATCAAACTTGTAAAATTCACCATTGTCATCACTCTTTAAAACGTATTATTTCAACTTGACAATTTCACTCACAGAATAAATCTTGAATATAACCATTACTCATGTAATATATTCTTTATAGTCAACCATAATTTATGCTATATAATCTTAGTGCACAACAGATAATACGTCAACGGGTAAACATAAAGCGTACAGCCGAGAAAATTTACGTTGAACGGAGATTCTTGGTTATTTTACAGAATCAGAGAGTCTCATATTTTCAGAGAAGAAATGAAGTCTCTAAACGTGAATCTGCGTCATACAATCGCAGCGCCGAATACGAAAGAAATTGCGGAAGGTGTGAATGGTGATCCGCGCTTGGTTATTGTAATCCGTGGCAACGCTTACAATGTACTTTGTGACGTGCCGTTTCTCCTCTCAAAAACGTATCTCTCTGAAACCATCAGACCCATCTTGCACTCTCAATGGGTAAATGCAACCTCAGATAAAGAACTATAAAAAAGTGATAAAAACCGCTTGCTTTTCCCCACAAAAAAGAACGATTTCTCTCGTCACTCAAACGTCCACAGCCTTTAGGGAAAAGGGAGATAAGAACACAGATTTCTTTTCTTCTAGTGTTGAGCTTCACACGCCAGACCAAAAATAGAAGAAAGAATTAAATAAAGGGGAAAACATCTGCTAAAAATAATGATGGTAAACAAAAGGGTGAGCCAGATTTGTCAAAAGACGAAACTTTAAGAGGGAGAAGAAAGCCTACACAATAAACTACCAAATTCAGAGAAGAAGATTTTCTAAATTGAAAAATAACAACAACAGCGACAACTACAACAACATCAACGACAACAACAACAAAAACAAAACCATTTTTTTTCTCTTTGACTTTGGCTTAACGTGCCTTCCACACTGTTAGGTCATTTAAGTGACGGGCTGCTTCGACCATGCCTGTCAGGGCCAACATGGGCTGAGAGGGACATTGCCCTAGCAGAAAAACGGAGATATACTCGATCAAACAAACAGCCCCACGCGGGCCTCGAACTCACGTCCTTTGCGTGATAGGCGAAGAGCCTAACCATTACACTACAGCGCCGGCAGCACACCCTTCGGGGCCCCCCCCCCCCTTTACAAAAGATTTAAAAAACAGGTTTTGATTAAGTTGTAGTAAAGAATTGTAGTAATTATATTCATAACAACTAGCCTATAATATGAATATCTAAAGGCAGAAGAAGAGAAACAAGGAGACTCGAAATAATAATAATAATAACAATAAAAGTGAAAATAATAGTAATGAGAAAAACGTTAGCGGTAGGAAGGGTTTCCAGACGGACAGTGAATGCATTTTTGACAGCTTGGGGCGTAAAACATCGAATTGAGGTCTACGTTTATGGCAATAATCACTTGTGTCTGGGAGAGTGGCCGCGGGAAATTGGGTGGACGTTTTATGGCCCTCTTGAGTGATTTTGTGATGGCTAGTGTAGGTGTGAGTGCTTCTAGAAGTGAAGGGGTGACTGGAGAGATGATAGGGGG